>KZ451955.1:31897-72757 GCA_002786265.1 Apostasia shenzhenica
GGTGGACGTAGGGGATTCCTTCCCTGAACCACCTTAAACCTCTGTGTGCTTCTCTGGTTGTCTTGGACAGAATTCTCCCCCGAGCCACTATTAACAGGCTCACCCTTTTTGCGCGCCGCCGTTTCCCGGAACTCTCTTTCTCTCTTCGGTGTTCCTTGGACCTCCACATCCTACGTCAACACTTTCTTTAAAAGAAAGAAAGAAACTATTTTTTTTTGAGGATAGCATACTCTTATCTCAATAAAAATTATTTAACATAGCATAATGTATTAAATAATCAGATAAACTATTTACGTTATATATAATATGTGTAAGTTTACAAAATAAAAAAGAAAGTAATATGTTTATAGTATGCTCTAATACAAGATTTAACGTAACATAATAACTTATGGCAAGTCTTGGCGTCTTATTAGGCCTCCAATTAGTTTCTAAGGCCCTGTTTGATGTGATGACTAAAATCAGAATCAAAATAGTACTAGGTTAAAAAATAATAATAAATAAATTTTTTTAATTAATTTAGATAAATTTAATATAAAAAAATATTATTTTACTTCACATACTTAATAATTTATAATAAAAATATAAAAAATATTTCACATCCAAGATCAAAATACTCGATTCGAATATTTTAGTCTACGATATGAAATAAAGTTAATATTTTTATTAAAAATTATTGAGTATATGAAGTAAAATAATATTTTTTATATTAAAATTTATATAGAATGATTACAAAAAATTTATTATTATTATTATTATTATTATTTTAAATTAGTATTATTTTAGTCCTCGCACGAAATAGGACCTAAAGATGGTTCTAGTGTTCACTTTGTAGTGTGTTACTATTGATCCACATTATTATTTATTTTATTATGTTGCTCCTTCACATAGTGGTTCCCATAAGTTTAAATTAAACTCCCCGTAAGAGCTCCCATAGTTTCACTGTAATTTATATTATTTATGATTATTTTAAATTAAAACAACTTGAAATAAGTTTCAATCAAACAAGTCCTTAGAAAAAAAAAAGAGAAAACTAAGAAAAAAAAAAGTCCCGCTAAAAGTGACATAATTCCTCCTTAAAAGTTGAGCCTACATGAAATATTGTTCATGTTAAGGAACCCATATATAATTTATAGCCTAATTCAAATAACGGTCATGTCTTTAAAAGGGCGCGCGGGCAGGCGGGCAGGCGACTCTCCCGACTCCGATCGTTCTTCAGTAATTAGGGGAGCCGGCTAAGCTCCAACTGCCTCCTCACGCGACTCAAAGGATCCGAAGAACGCCAGGTTTTCTCCACCCAAGATGAAGAAGAAGCGCTCGCTCCGCGCTCGCCGCAGCTCTTTTCTCTCAATCACCTCTGTTCCCGATCTTCCGGCTGTAACCGCTCCTTCCGCTGACCACGGCCCATCGACGGCGACGGCCGCCGTGCTCACCTCTAAAGAATTGAATCTTCTGGTTTTCCGCTACCTCTCTGAATCAGGTCCGCAATTGGTCTTCAAAACCCTTTCTTGCGATCTTTCGACTAATGTTCTGTAGCATTAGGGTTTTCCTTATTCTAGGGTTGCGAACATGCACGAGGTTTATTGTATTTCGATGATAATCTGTTCTTGCGTTGAATCAGAATGAATGCGAGAAGATTTACCTTGGGATTTCTATTCTTATTTTATTCGTTCATTCTTGATTTAAAAGAGGGAAGCCGATGCAACCCTGTTGCTCGGAGTTTGTGCTGATGCTATGAGTGGTTCACACAATCTAAATCAAATGTGGGTATACATTAGGGTTTTGAAGTTGCAAGAATTGAGGGATATCGTTAAGAACACATTGCAATGTCGAGTATTCTTCTTTTTTCAGTAATCTTACTTGAATTTACAGCAGCTTTAGGTGAGTTCTTGATGAGGGTAATGCATGTCTTCCGACAGAAGGATACGTTGAATAAAAATCAAATAGCGTTGCAGGTCTTTAGAAAACTCCTTTTATAAATCAGGCCAGAGTTGAAACTAGTATGCTAATGTCAAACCTGGAGATCTTCCTTCCGTTCCCCCCATATGCATATACTAAAGTAACCACCAGTCCAGTAAGTTGTTTCGCATAAACTGTGGGTATTTATGATAATCACTAAACTTTTGTGGTTATATTTACTTTCTTTTAGGGACATTGATCTTCAATAAAACTATTTATTATTTTTGGAAAGTGTATAATACTACTTGATTTTGGATTTCTCATGAAGAAGTTTCTGTCTGTATACTGTGGTTCAATTGCTATAAGATTTGTAATGAAAGCTGTTGTACTAAACTAGGTTTCACACATGCTGCATTTAATTTGGGATATGAGGCTGGAATTGATAAGACAGATATAGATGGTAGTTTGATTCCTCCAAATGCTCTTGTCACAATTGTGCAGAAGGGCCTTCAATATATTGAGTTGGAGGCAGACCCAGAGTGTGTATGTGATCAGACTTTTGTATAATATATGCTGCTCTTTCATTATCATTATAATTCACATACTTTTTAAATAGCTGATTTTTATTTTTAAATGTTCTTATTATTTTAGGGTGATACAGATGATCATCATGACCTTTCTTTACTAAGTCCTTGGGACCTTATAACAAAGTCTTTTAGTGAACTACAAATAATCATAAAAGAGAAAAAGGAAAAACTTCAAACTGGGAGTGACGTGGTGAAAGAAATGAGTGAAAAAGATAAAGAGTTACTGGAAAGAGAGAAAGTTGAGAAGGCAGAAAAAGATAAGGATGGGGAGCCTAAGGTCCAAGAGAATAAGGACAATGCCAGAATTCCTGTCGTCAATTCTGAAGGCAAATCTAAGGGAACTGGCATTGCTGATGGAGATGGTAAAACACAATGAAATATTTTTCCCACTTTCCTCTGCATATTTCTTTTGTTACTATGAATTTACTTCCTCTATGATCAGGTTTTTCCAACGGGCTCCTTTGCTGAGAGCACATCAATGCATGATAGGATAATTACATTAGAATGTCTTGTAGTGGACTGCTTTTTTATCTTGCCTATTAGTTCAAGAAATTTGTAATGATTTGATACGGTTGATGGTCTGTCACTTTTGAACTGCTTTCCAAAATTATGTGGCTTTTCTTTAGCCTCTACTAGAATATACTATCCTTCTCGAAAACATCTTCAAGAATCACTTTCTTTGACACCTCATCAAACTTTCTCCTTCACTCTCGTAAGGAAGGTTGTCAAAGCATATTGAACGTCCAATCCATTTCATCTTATAACTTTCTTTTTCAATTGGGTGTTGGTTATCACTACTATTTTGCATTAAGAAAATCCTAGTTGGAGAGGAGAAAATCTAGGTTTGGCAGGGAGTTAGGTGTAGAAGAGATTAGAAACTACAATGGATTTTGTTCTATGTGTCAAACACTAGCCTAAAAATGTCTAATTACCCTTGCTATTAATGCTGCATGGTTAATGGTAATAACACTCTAGAATTTTTGTAGTGACTTCAATGAATGATTAGTGTGTAGGAGAATGAGAATTCGAAAGTTATTAATCCCTTGTAAGAACCCTTATTTATAGAGTGTCCAAGCAACTCTTAGTTGAATAGTCACATCTGTTCATTTGAATTCAATGGACATGACCATTCAATATTAACAACTTAATGATTTCAATATAAATAAAAATGACGTATTTGAACTTTTAGTTCCAAATTGCTAAGTGTCGATTGTTTAATTAACAATTATATACATATATATATATATATATATATATCTAATTTCACTTTCCTATATTTTTGCACTCAAAATTATTACTATCTATTTCAACATTAGATACTTGGTTAGGCATGAAACTTATGCTACATAAAGTGGAAGCATATTCAATATTTTCAGTTGTTAGTGATGATTTCACTAAACAAAGGAAACCATATGCAACCAAACTGCTACCAAAATCTTTCATTTTTGTTGCACAATCCTTGCTTTGAAATAAGATTCTTTTGTATTCACTTCGTTTGGTTATATAAGTTAAAATTAATAGAAAAGATTTGGGTACATGCAAGACTTTGTTACTTGTGTAAGGACCTTGTACTCTTGTTATTCTTTGTAGTCACATGTACTTTGTTGTTTACAATAATCTGGAAAGCTTTGGAAAATTTAAAGTAATCTTGGTTGTCAGAGTTCGTTTTTAACTGCAGCCTTGATAACGTAATTAATATGAAATTTACTTTTATGTAAGCATGATCACCTTTATAAGTCTGCCTTAGCCATCTATTACATTTGTTTCCTAGTTATGCATAGTGTTCAGGAAATCTTTTCATGATTTTTGCCTTTTGAAGCTAATTGACTGTAGGCGATAAAGAACCTTCCAAGAAAATTAATGATCCCACTAAAAGTTGGCACTCAAGTTTTGATAGTGAATTGCAAGTTGCAATGATGATGAACTATAAAAAAAAAACTAAATTGTCATTTTAGCATATGATGCTCAATAATTTTGGTGTTGTTTGGTTCAGTTTATATTAATGCACTTACCGTGGATTTGAGTTTTCCATTTACTTTACAATGTGTTTAAGCAATCCAATTTGATGCTAGCTAGACGTTGCCATGCAAATTTTTATCTTTTTTTAATGTTGTCAAGATATTACGTGGATAGGAGATAAACTGGTGCATTAAGTATATGCTATTTCAAGATTTTCGTTAAAAAAGGTGATGAAATATTTAGATTAAAGAAATGAAGAAATGAACCGATCAAGCAACTTTTATCAAATTTAATGTCAAAAAAATATTACTTCCATTTTTATTTCCAGCAGTTCAATGAATCTTAGCACATTGTAGGGCCTGAACCTATGGATATCACATACAATTCTCAATCCAGGGCTTCAATTCCCCTCTCTGAAGTGACAATCTTGAAAGGGCATGGTTCAGAGGTCCTCATTGCTATTCTCTTTGAAGTATTTTGTTAGAAATGATTGTACTGTTCATCACACATCTACCTAGTATTATCACTTCTGTTTCCTTTTATTTACCGTAGGTTTTTACTTGTGCATGGAGCCCAAGAGGTTTACTTCTAGCATCAGGGTGGGTATTGTTCGAACACGCCAAAGCTATAGATCCTTCTTTCTTTTCCTTCACTTGCAATTTATTTGCTCTCTTTTGTTTTTGAATTCCTTCGTTTAGGAATCACTTAAACTGTTTCACCAAAAATTAAGCAATTTTTGCTTGTGCTCACTTGTGCTCACAAGAACATTGATCTAAATCGTGCTAAATAGAGAATGAGTAATACATGTAGCTGAACCCAGCTAGCTTTAGGTTAAGGCTTTATTGTTGTTGTTGTTGTTATTGTTTTTGTTATTTCACCAAAAGTTTCAAATCTTGGTTTCTTCTTAGACATTGGCACAGTCTGTTAGTTTAAGAATCAATCCTTACTAATACGTATCAGATAAAGTGTAAGAATTTGACCAAATTTGATTCATGACATTAGTCACATTACTCTATGTTTTTGATAATGGAGAACCTTATGTCACTGAATATGGTATTTTCATCTTCCCCCATATAAAATTTGAATGTTGTTTGATCCCACTTATTTGAAATCTGGTCCTGCTACAATCACTGGTCAAAAATTTGCGGATAAATCAATGATTTACAGGGCGTGTATTGGCATTTATTGGTTCTATTCTATCATTATGATAGTTATATTGGAAGTCTGGCTATATGATACCATTTGGGATGATCTTGTTATCGTGCAAATCACAGTTCCGGAGATTCAACTGCACGGATTTGGGCTATTCCTGATTGTCCTTGTGGTTCAAATGTGTTACCTTCAAGAATGCTGGTTTTAAAGCATTTCAATGGTATAAAGTGCGACAAAAGCAAGGATGTGACAACATTAGGTTGGAACGTATGTGACATACAATTGATCTGATGATGCCGTGATTCAAGTACTAAATTTAATATTCTGTGAAGCAAGAATTCAAGTAGACTAACCAATTATGGTTTCATTTTTAGGTTGAAGGTACCTTACTTGCTACGGGCTCTTACGACGGACGAGCAAGAATATGGAGCAACGATGGTAAGTGATCAACTTTTTTTTTTCACATATATAGGCAAGATTCTCCTCTTTTGTTCATGACCTAAGAAATGGTCTAGACCTTTAGGCCCCGTTTATTTTAAAGTTAAAAATTAACCTGGTTTAATTTTAACCTGACATACCACATCACACATAAAATTTAATATTAAAAATTAATTTTATTTCACATCCTACACACATTACTAAAATAATAACTAATTTATATCACATCTCTCACATATCCTAACATAATAACTAACTTTATATCTCCCTCACATATCCCAACATAATAATTAACTTTATTTCACATCATTCACAATTTTCAATAAAAAAATATCTCTATCCAAGTTTAATTTTAACCTTGCTAAATTTAACCTTACAAACAAATAGACCCTTAGCATTAGACTAAAAACAAGTGCAAAAGTACAACATGTCACATCCCCTCTGAAAATATGGCAAAAGTTGGAGAGCTTCCTTCTTTTCTTCCATGATTGTTTGCATTGTTTGTCTGTCTGCCTGTATTTATATGACCTTTTGTAAGGTAGGTATATTATGTTAAAGTGTTTCTACTAAATAGCTCCTTCGTGATCTTGCTTAAGTTCTCCTAATGCATTTTCCATGGTTTAATTTCACGGAAAATTTTAATTGAAGGTTAAATTAACATGCTTTTGAATCAGCCTTCCTTAAATCCAAATTTAGTTGCTCCAAAGAGTGCAACTCAGTGCCTATATGCAGAAGCAGTTAGAAATGTATCAGTTTTCATCTGAAATGAAAGTAACAATTCCCTTGGCACAATCCTTATGTCTAACTGTGGACAAATCTTGATAATGATCTCCATTACCGAAGCCTTCTAAGCCGTTCATATGGTACTCACACATAGATTTAGCTTTCCAGCCATCAAAATAAAGGGATTTGTGGTAAAAATCAATAAATTTTGATAGGAGGAAATCAACATATTGTTGGGAATGCACATGATCAAGGTGGGTCTAAGGCAGTTCTCTAGGACCCATGCTTCATCATGGAGTCAAACTTGCAGTACCACCACCTTGGAGCCTGTTTCATGTGTATAGACTCTTCTTTAATGGGTAGACAACTTTTTCCTTCCCCCTTTTCCTGAAGTCTTCTGGTTGCTCCATGTAAATCTCGTCTAATTTCCCATGAAAAACTTTATGTTCATGTCCGATTGCTCCACTTCAAGGTCTTGATTAGCATCTGGAGCAAGCACCGTTTAGATCGAAGTTGTCTTTATCTCTAGTGAGAATATCTCCTCAAAATCGATTCTCTTCTTATGTTCGAGTCCTTTCATGACTAGCCCTGCCTTGCAACTTGGCCGTAGGTTTTGTGCCTTCAACTTTTCTTCAAAGCTCTCCTTTGATTAGGTAGTTTGACCAAATCATATATGTCATTCTTATGCTGAGAAGTCATCTCCTCTTGCATAGCTTTCTTTAAGTGGTTTGCTTCCCTGCTCTTCAAAGCTTCTTTGATATACTCCTGTTCGCCTACATTTGTTAACAATATGCATTCAGTTTTTGAAGTTACCTGCAACCTTGAAGACCATTTAGGTTCTTGAGCTTTTGGGCTTGTTGAAGGTGACTCCTTGAACACTTTTTCTTCGGTTTGTTGTTCGTCTTTGCTTACTTCAGTGGATTGTTTGACTTCAGCTTTAGGATCTTCAGCTTTAGGGTCTTCAACTTAGCACTTTTAGCTTCTGTGCCATTTTTCTATCACTAGTTAGATGCAGCCAAAACTTCATCTTCAAGATGACTAGAGAAGATGAAGTCTTCTCTCCATTCTCCACTTCTACAAGAGCTTGGTCTTCAAAGAAACCACATCACAATTTTTGACTATATATGCTCTAAAAAGCAACGAGTTGAAATGCACATATAATTAAATTGTATCTCTAGAATGCAAATTAGTTTACTAGATTTCACCTTAAGAAAGTTAACCTAAAGTTTTAGATGCTGGAAACGAAGGCTTCCTATAGGCTCAGGCCTCTATGGTTAATTACCCCTTCCCATTAACTCACCTTCTTCTCAGTGGATTCCCCTACCACCGGGTTGACTTAAAGTGAACTTTGATAGTGTGATAAAAGAGGATGGACAAGCTGGAGTCAGAGCAATTTTGAGGGATCATCATCGAATCCTGCTCAAAGTTGTAGGCCAAAAAATGATCACCTTTGCAGCTGAAGATGCAAAGACAACAAGAGTTTGTAAGCTATTAAAGATAGCAAGCGAATGAACAGACGTAGTAGAACTGCGGATAGAGGAGGACTCCTCTATCATTGTGGACCACCTATAGGCGGCCAACACATGGGTTGTGGATGGCTCCTTTGCCCCCTTCATATATGTTTTACTTTTTTTAAGAGCTATAGGATTTCACATGTATACCGTGCTATGAATGAGGCAATCAATTATATAGTTTCTATTTCTTTTGATAGTGAAAGCTTGTGTTGCCCTACCACACGATTTTTGCACGATCATTAGTTAGGATCACAACTTTTGTACTTAATGTATTGCTTCACTTTTGAGTAAAAGACTGAATTTCAAAAAAAAACCCTTACCATCAGTAAAAGAACTTTCAATTAAAGGAATCAATGACTTAAACTTGGTTTTTGAATTGGCTGAAAGGTGATGGTAAATCCTATTAAGATCTCATGGTTCCCATCCTTCAGGGATTAACTAGTTGAACCTGATTCACTTATGTTTTTAAAGTTATAGCTATAGAATGACCAAGATTCATAAGTTCTATCGTCTGAGAACATTCTAGTGAATTAAGGTAGATGAGATTTAAGTTTCCTCTATGATATGCCTTATACCAAAAAAATTTATATAGTTCAGAATTTTCATGAACCAATAAGTTTACTATGTTAAGGGATTAAGACTCAACTTACATCACAAATTTTAGCTTATCTATCCCATTTGGGAATGTGAGACAAGGCATGTGCCTTGTCAAGGGGTAGGCATCACAAAGCTTAAAATAAATTGCGATTTAATTAAAGGCATTATCGTTTTACGAATAACTTATTATTTTATAGGTCTAAAGATTAGTTTAAATGGGTATTATTCAGTTTGGCAGAGTAGTATCATAGTAAGGCGCAAGGCTATCACTATAATAATTTTGCATGATAAGGTATATTATTCGAATAGTCATGTATCATCAAACAAATTCCTTATTCCAGTAGCTTAAACTTTTGTGGGAGCATGATAGATTTATTTATAGGGCTTATTGCTCAGTAGAGTAGTAGCGTAGCAAGACACAATACTACCACTATTATAATTATGCATAATAGGATGTGTTCAAAGAGTTATATGCTTTGACTTGTTTATAAAATACATCTCACCCTACAATTTAGGCTCTTGCAAAAGTATAATCATATTTATATTCAAGATGTTGTTTGGAGACTCAAGGGGTTTTGTAAATCAAATTGAAATAATTTCAAAGATATAAAAATACTTGATTAGTATGTTTATTGAGGTACTTACCCTTTAGTGAGGTTTGAGGATTAACAACCATAGGTTAGATTTTCATTCTTATTTTTTAATTTTAATTTTAATGAGATACGTAATTTAAATAGCCTTGAACTTTGATGTATCATTCTTTTGTTGTAATTCAAAACAAGGGGATTGTAAATCATGTGTTCAAAGGCCATGGACCTTAATGTAAGTAAAATTATATAATTTCCATCAAGTTCAAAGGTCAAAATATTCCATTAAACCTTGGACTTTGTATGGAATATCATTTTAAGTCCTTGTGCTTAGATTTAATTTTTTTGTTTTAAAGAGAATTTTTTTTGTATTTTATATTCTATATATATATATATATATATATATATATATATATATATATACATATATATAGTATAGTGTATTCTTAGATACTCATTGGCGATAGTGACACTACAAGTAGAGCTTATGATTATGGCAGTTAAGTGACATTGTCAGTACTTTGTAGTAATTCCATCATTTCGTAAAATAAAGTAGAATAAAGAAAAGTAGAGTGAAAAAATAGAGAGAGAAGATAACCGACATGGTGCCTACTTTTGATGATTGACGTTAGTCTATAGTTAATACTTGTTTGTAAAAGTAAACACATTAGAGAGGAAATTGAGGTGAGATGTGATGATCGTGGTAGTGGAGGGAGGATGGAGAGAGCGGAGAGAAATGGTGAAGGATGATGATGAGTAGAGATTGAATTAGAGACCTTATTGTTTGTCTTTTGGATGATCCTTGAATGGTACATGGAAGGGAATTATATAGGTGAGATGTGTGATGGTTAGGTTAGTGTGTGCATAGGTGTCTTGCTAGCTGCATGGGGGTTGAAAAGTCAAAAATGATGTGCTTGACATGGATTTGAGCTTTGCTTTTCCTTGTTGTAGTCCATAGGGTGTGTAGAATTAGATGAACTAGATGAGATAGGAGTAAGAAGAACGAGGAAAAATGTATGTGAAATTCAGCATGTGAGTTACTATGAAGTCAAGAAAAAAGGGGCCTAGGGTAGGCGAAAGCGACACCAAGTTAAGAAGATGTCATATAATAATACTTTCATACATCATTCTTCATTTTCTTGGAGAATTTAGGCCGAATATCTCGCAATTAAAATTTCAATAATAATTAATTCTCTTAATTGAAGTTTATTATCACATAATTAGGGTTGAGAGAGTAATCAAATTGATTAAATAACAACAACAACAACTAAGCCATAATCCCATTAGGTGGGGTCGGCTACATGAATCTTTTGTTTACATTACTCTCTATTAATTATCAAATTCTTATTTAAGTCTAAGTAACTAAGATCACTTCTTATAGTTTCTTGTCATGTCTTCTTTAGTCTCCCTCTTCTTCTTTGTACATGGGCAAGATCCAATAACTCAACAAAGACTAGACCTAGACCTAGACCTAGACCTAGAGTGTCTAGGTCTAGGTCTAGGTCTAATTGATTAAATAATTTTATAAATTCAAACTCTCAAATAATTTGATTAAGAGATTATACCAATTAGTAATAACTTGGAGTCTTCGAGCTATATGGTTTAGTCGGTGCAGAAGGAGAGCAGTCAGGAAAGTGAACAAGTGCAAATGTGCACGATAAGGTGGTGCGAGCTGGAGTGAAGACGGGTTGTCGGAGGCTATTCGCGAGTGGCCAAAAGGGGCGGCCGGCGCTAGCGATCGCACATGCAGCAAGGGAGGGTTGCAAGCGGCGTGGCGATAGTGAGGGAGGGCTGCGGGCGGTGCAGCTGCGGCACATAAGGGATGCGGGCGGTGTAGCTGCGGCGAGGGAGGGGCAATTGGAGTGGCAGGCAACTAGAGTGTCGGTGATCGCTGATGACTGACAATTCGATAGGAAATGGGGGCAGCGGTGTGAGGAACTGCTATGTTGGGCGGTCAGCACGAAGAGTAGGGGAAGAGCAAGATGGCACTCGCACATGCGGCAGCGCGCAGGGCATGTGCTTCCGTGTGTGGTGCTCACACGTACAAGTCGCGCGCTGGTGGGTCGCTGTGCTCGCAAGTGATCATGGAGGAGAAAGGAAGTGGAGATCTTTTTTTTTTTTTACTCAAGAGGATAAAGAAAATTTAAATATAATTTTATTCATCAAAATAAGTTCTGCCATTACAATGCAAGATAATTTCTATATATAAAAATCTTATAATAAAATTTAAAAATACAATAATTAATATCAAAAATTAAAATATCAAATAAACCAAATCAAATTGAAACTAATGCTATTATAATAAAATATAGGGATATTTACCTACATGTCACATCATTTAGCTTTATTTATGCATTACTCATTTATTTTTAGTTAGTTACGTTATGTACACTCAAAACATTATGAAGCTTACATACACACACTTGAGTTAAAATTCAGTCAAAATCTATTTGAAAAAAAATTATTTTGTTAGTAAATTATTAAAATTATATTTTTACCCTTGTGGATGCAGTTAGCCACCGTCAATCACATAAGATCAGTTTTCCCATTAATGTTTCGTTACCTAAGTTCTAGAACTTTCTTCTTAAATATATATATGTTTTTATTTTTTAGATTCTATCATCGAGTCCAAAAACAGGATTTCGGCTTATTATTTTTTCTCCAATACTTTATCTCGAAATTTAAAAGCATTTATCGATGTTGGGTAGTCAAACATTTATTTGAAATGACTTTATAATCTTTGCAATCCAAGCGATTTCGTTTTCTTATAAGAAAATAATCAATCTAGTTTTTGAAGTTATATTCTTGTATGTGATAACATGCTCTTCTCTCTTCTTGAATAAAGTATTAGTAATTACAAAATTATATGCTGAAGAAAACTCTAAAATAGTTTTTATCCTCCTTATTTATCTCTCCAAAACCATATCCACCATAAATACTATTAAATTTCTCAGCAACACTTCCAATATGTTCATTTAAATCTCCTCCAATAAATAATTTTTTTCTCCTGAGATATCTCTTATATTAATTTTTCCAAATCATTCTAAATTTTTTTCTTTATGCTCGCATCTAAACCTACTTGGGTATACTTATAATGTTAATAATCATTACATTGATTATAATTTTTAAAGTTATAATTCTATCACAATTTCTCTTACTTTCTACGTAATCCTCCAAGCTCTTATATAGAATTATACTCACTCCATTTTTATTTTTATTCTTACGAGAATACTAAAATTTAAAACCTAAACTATCAATTTCCTTGGCTTTCTCTCCAACCCATTTTATTTCCTGCAGGTACAAAATATTATACTTTTGTATGAATTATACTTTAATATTAATTTTTCTATGAATTATACTATTGACAAACTCATTAGTTTGCCCGTCAGACTGCCTATATTCCAAGTTCCTAATCTAATCCTACTGACTTGAGTTTTAATATGATAAACTAGCTTCTTTACCTATATTCGTCCATGATGTGGGACTTTTGCTCACTTTTTACTGCACTCAATTTTTGATGCAGCGGCCTTTGCCCATTTATGTATTCAGGCAATACAGTTCGTCGCTTCTAGGGAACGCCTTAGCTTTAGTGCAATTTTCTAAAGAATCCACGTCATGATTGATCCGATAAATTTTATGCTGGCTGTCGACTGCCTAACGCAATCCTTCGCATTTCTCATCCGAGACTTAGAACTCGGCAATGACGCGTTATTTTTTTATTGTGTTGATTATATAAAAGTTTATATAAATATTTTGCTTAATGCTAAATATAATATTATTGTCTTTTTCTGTTGGAATTATTTAATTTTATTTGATTCTTGATTGAATTGATGCCTGAAATAGAGGAAGACTTAGGCTATGAGTGAAAATCCCAGTACCCAACAGATTCAAGCTCATCCCTGTTGTAAAGCGCGGGTCCTCGTTGAGTTCGAGCCAACCCGTGTGCCGATCGCGGCTCACGCACCTCTGCCGAGCCCGATCAGCACCAGAAGACCCGAGCCGCGTCGTCCACGCGGCCGCCCTCTCCGATCGGCCCTGCATGCGCGAGACGCGAGTCGAGCCGAACGAGCGGTGCGCCCGTCGCCAGCCTGCGTTACCAAGCCTTCGCGCTTGATCCCGCGCCGCCGAGCAATCCGATGATCAACTCCCAGCTGCCTAATTTTGTGCAATTATAAATTGGTGCCCAAATTCTGTGATTCAGGAATGAATTTAACTAAACTTTTTAATTTGGTTGATTGAGTGCTATAGATTATTCAGCTTACTTGTAATTTGCTCGAATTTACTCTACCCGTGTTACCTTTCACTGTTGAATGCAAATAATTATTGTTGGTTAAATATTGTGAGTACATATAGTCCTGTTGCCCTACCTCTAATTATTAAAAAATGAATTGAGCCCTAATCTAAGTTAGTAATTTTTTAATTATCTTCAATTTTATTTATTTAAAATTTTGAAATAATTAGTTTTTGTGGGGTTTAGTTAATTTCTTATTTATCACAAAAATTAAATATTAAAATTTCTACATTATTTTGTGATTAATTTGCTATGCAAATTTGCTAATCTTTGATTTGAACATTCATTTATTTGTCCTGCATCATTTGTTAGGAGGTTTCTAGGGTTGTTTCATTTATGTTTCGTAGATCATTGCGCCACAACTCCTTGGTGACTTTTTCTTTGGCAACTCCCACCAAAGGTTTGCCATATACTTTGGCATTCAACTTGTATAGGGGCTTGTACTTGGACTTCACCCTCGTTGCTACAATGAGGGATCCTTTAGCAAGATTCCATTATCCTTTGCCAAAGATGTTTATGAAGGCATCATCTCATCTAGCTTTCTTGTTCAAATCAGATTGAGACGAATATTAGGGACATCTCACTTCTCTAAGCTTGAACTTATGTCCTAAGCTGGTTTCAAGCCTGATGCCTAAGATCTCAATAATCTTCCGACATTCCATTGTTGCTTATCTTATTAATGTCATAATTTCCTGAAGTGCATGTCGAAAAAAAGCTTCTTTTGAATGCCACATGGTAGAATACACCAAAATCTATTACCCGTACCTTATCCTAGTAGGTAAAACACCCACCCTTATCTTCGACAGCTCATAGAACCAAGAGTTGATTTTCGGCTGTAGTTGTGGTGGATGTGCTTGAAGACAAAGTGCTAGATTTTTCATTTTTCTTTCTCTAGTTCCTTTTCCACTTTCAACTTTTTTTTTTGACCAGGCTTCTCAGTAGTAAAATTTGAGATCTTCCTTCGAATAAGACTTCTCTCCAAACTTACCTTTTATTTGAACTTTTCTTCTTTCACTTACCACATTTTTGGTGTGTTAGGGTTTCACTATTTGATGATCATTTAATTTTTGACTAGTCTCCTCATTTAATGGACACTAGGTGACAAGGTTTATATTCCATCTGAGGTTGAATTGCTTAGGGAGATAACCAGAGCTTTGCAACTCTCTAGCAGAAAACTAAGTGGAAGCATAGCCTACAACTTGTCGTTGAGGGTTCTTCATGATAATGAGTTAATTGGTGATGCTCTTCACCTTGTTTAGGCGTTCAACTATGGAAGTTCCTTCATTGAACTTCATATCCAACAGGCTTCTTTATTAGAAAGGGATTGTTACTTGTTATCTTCCTCTCGTAAAAACTCTCCAGCTTCTATCATAACAAGCAAGCCTGTCAATAGATCGGATTCGGGTTAGCTCGACCTCGACCCATATTCGAATCCATATATATTGGATCAGTTATATATTAGATCAGGTCATGGTCGATTCAGATTCTCTCAGGTCAGAACTTGGGTTTTCATGTTTGGTTAATTTACAATTTTTTTTTTATTTGGAGTATTTTTTATAGTCAAATTTAAAATAATATTAAATTTATTGAAAATGAAATAAGAAAAAATATTAGATTTTTTTGAATTAATTAAATATTTTAATATAAACATCTATATTTGTAATATATATGTACATATATATTGCGAAATATAAATGTATAAAAATGAAACTATAAAAATAAACTCACTATATGCTATAGTCTACTAATATAATTTGTAATGATCCTTCATTAATTAATTATAGTGGTGCTCTCTACTTAAGCTTTCTCACACAAAAATTATTAGCACAACATATACCTGTATGAATCACATATTAGATTACATAAACGAATCGAGTCAATAAATGAGGCGGGTTAACAGGTTAAAAAAGTATCCATTTGGGGGATTTAATTTGATCGAAACTCGGATCAAATTGGGCCATAATCTGATCCATTAACAGGTGTAATAACAAGTGAAGCCAGCCTTCAAGTCTATCTTCTCTCGTTCCTTTGGCTTCATGCCTGTGGGTTGCATCCCCCTTTATAAGTTCATGAAGATCTTTACAGACCAAGGAGTCAAACATCCATCACTTCCAAATGCTCCCATTACTTTTGTTAAGGTTCACCATTCTATATTGGATAGCTAGTTAATTGTCTTCTTCAAGGGCTAGAACAATTTAGTAGTCTTTGACCCACTTCTTGTTGTAAGAATTGAAACTTAACAAAACAAATAAACTTTCGACAACTCTATTCAAAGTTGAAACTGATCTTTTGACTTTAGATGCTCGGGTCTTGAGAAAGAAGCAACGGAAGAACTCCTTGTAACTTTAAGAAGATGAGACACGAATATTTAATGTGGGAAGTTTTAGTACTACGAGAAAATTACTATAGAAATAATGCATCATGAGGCTTGTTATTTCTATGGAGCACCCTCCGAAAGATTACAACGTGCTAAGTACTTATTCAAAAGAAGGCTTCAAGTGGGTAACACTTCACTTAGATCGCTTGTTTTCTTGACTTTCAGAACTCGATGGCAATTTTTCTCCTCCTATGTCTCTTTGTGAAATTTTAACTTTTTTTAAGCCTTTACTATTTATAGAGAGCTAGACAATGTTTCAGGATTTGAACTAGTAGGGGCACGCCGTCCTGTTATAATGATGACCAAGATCTCATGTCTTTCAATTTTTGAGGTTGACTCTTCCTGAGGAAATGCAGCTACTACATGTCTACGAACAATGCACTTCTTTGCTCAGTAGATCACTTTCTTGAAGACTCCTTCAAGATTGACTTGTTCAAACATTTTTGGCTTGCCTTCTAGGGCAACTTGTCTTCGACATCATCAGCTTGTTATTGAACATACTCTTTCGCTTTCATAGGTGGGGGGATAAACAATTAAGATATGCACATGAATATTCAGCTGCAGTATTTTGTCATGCCTAAAAGATTAAGCTATATGGTGGTGTATGGTTTGCCGATACAGTTTTAGCATGTTGACATAGAATTTTTGCCTATCTTTATGCTTCACTACATTAATGTAACTCTGCCGTTAGTTTTTTTTGTTGTGATGGAAATAATAATAGGCAAGCTAAAGAACATATTAGCAAAGCATGAAGGGCCAATTTTTACGTTGAAATGGAATAAGAATTGTGGTTTTCTTCTGAGTGGAAGTTTGGATAGAACTGCTATTGTTTGGAATACAAGCACATGGGATTGCAGTCAGCAATTTGATTTTCATTCAGGTACTCTTGAATGCTACAAGCAACTATAAAATACTAATGTAATTTAGGGGCTGTTTGGTTCAATGTTATGTAAATATTCGTGCTATCTAGATATCAATATTATCTTTGAATTTTTGTTTGTTTGTTTCAATTTCATTATATTTAAAAATGATAATAATCAATCCAATTTTACATCTCTTCATTATAATTATGATGATATATAGATATCACCCAATTTTAGGTGATATCTAAATATCATTTTAGAGTGATAATTATATAATTTTGTATAATATTATCTAATATTGTTATCAAACTATACAATCAATTTCTCCAAATGACATGACATAATATTACAATGACATTGAACCAAATGCTCCCTTTTTTTGAGCCAAACATCATTATTAATTATTTTTGCAGCTGGCACAGTTGATGCCGATTGGAGAAACAATGTTTCCTTTGCAACTTGTTCTACAGATAACAAGGTTTATGTCTGCAGAGTAGGAAAAAAAGAACCTGTCAAAGTTTTTGTTGGCCATCAGGTGTGCAACTGTTGATCTTACTTCATTAAGACTGCTTTGAGTTTTTTTGAAGGTTATTTCAATGCCAAAGTATCTGGTCTTCACCAATGTATAGCTTAACAATTATCAATGGTTTAGTTAATAAACGATTATGGGTTTGAAAGAAAAATGCATCATAAGCCTTTCATAGAGCTGCATATCTACAAAATCAGCAGTACATTTACATTGGGATGATCATTTAGATGGGATTTACTTTGTACAAAAGTTCTAAATCTGCTGTAGAGCATAGTAATTGATCTTTGACGTTGACCTTTTGACTTGTTTGAAGTCAGCTGAATGCTATAGCTTTTGGCCTTCAAAGTAGAAGTCATTGGCCCGAATCTCTTAATATATTGGTCTAAAGTGAATGCACATTGATTTTTATTCCTAGTCAAGGATTTTTTCAGAATTATCTAAAGGATATAGACATAAGTGCGAGAATTCTGTGTCATTTCAGGATGAAGTTAATGCAGTAAGATGGGATCCAAGTGGTTCGCTGTTGGCTTCCTGCTCTGACGATGGAACAACGAAGGTGAAAATTTTGAAATCATAACATGGAACAAATGATATCTGACTCTGTATAATGTCCTTGGCTTTTATTGATTTTATAGCCCCTTCACTGTTCTTATAATTTTGGTTGAACTACGTACTACTGTTCACAAGTTCATGTTCACAATATTGATTTGTTTTAAGCTAATAGACTTATGAATATCCATGAGGTTGCTAGTTGTGTTTGTTCTTGAATTTGAAGTTAATCAGTGTATCTTTAATGTGGCACAAATATCAAGATCATATATCTCATCATTTGCAAACTTTATAAAATAACAGTTTATTTCACATGCTATACATATATCAAAATATTAATTGTCAACCTACACATATCCCAAGATAATAATTAATATTATTTTAGACCATATATAAGTCTTAAGATTAAAATATCATCATATAAGTTGTAACTTTAAACTTATCAAAATCAATTTAGCTAAGCAACACATCCAGTCGACCATGTACTTATTAGTTACTGTATACAGTTCAGAAATTTCCATTCTCGAGCTGCACTTTTGCTAATTAAGCTACAACTTCAAGTGATGCCAAAATGGCTATTGATCTGTGGTTAATGTTGGAAAAATCTCTATTGATTATACAATAAGCTTCATTCTTGAGCTGCTTTTTACCAGATATGGAGCCTGAGTCAAGACAAATCTCTGCATGATTTCAAGGATCATCAGCAGGTTGCAGATTTACTTTACAAATCCCTCCTCCTTTCTCTTTTTAAGACTGGATTTCCATAATTTAGCAAATTAATATATTGTTTCCGTAGGAGGTATACACCATTAGGTGGAGCCCCACTGGCTTGGGAACAGACAACCCTAATCAGCAGCCAATTTTGGCAAGGTATGAGGGAAACTTTTTGCCAGACATTTATATGGTGCATGTGTTAATCTTGATCAACACAAGTTATCCTAGTATTGACCTCCATACAAGTTTTCTTCAGTCTACTTATGTTATTTCAAATATTTCTACAACTTCTTTAATCTCTTTATAGCGATGGTGCAACTTCTGATATGGAGGCAATTAGATATAGACATAAAATTTTTATTCAACACCCAAATCTTAATATTTGCACGTATAACTCAATCAAAATGGACACCACAAGAATACCATCTCATTTAGCTTTCATTAAAGATGCCAAAAATGTTCTATCAACTTTCTATCAAAAACAAAAGAATGTTCTATCAACATTTAATTTGTCTAGTTTATATCCAATAGTTTCATACATTTAAGTCTCACATATTGTTAAGAGAGAATATCTTATCATATATAACCATGAGAAACGACAAAAAATCAACCATAACTAGATTGAACGAATTTTTATCAAAAACTATATATTTTATCATTATTCATTATGTAATGACGTATAATATTTATAGCAACAGTAATATTATTGTTTATTCATCCAGTGCATCATTTGATACAACTATCAAGCTTTGGGATGTCGCAAGTGGCTCCCTTTTGTACACTTTGAATAGGCATAGGTAAAAGTTCTGCAGGCTCAACAATAACCTCTTCTTTAACTCTATGAAGCTATTAGAAAAAAAAATATCAAACTGCTTTCTTTGCAGGGGAGCTGTATATTCTCTAGCATTCAGTCCTAATGGCCAGTTCCTTGCAAGCGGTTCAGAAGACAAATATCTTCATATATGGTCTTTAAAGGAAATGAAGCTCATTAAGACTTTCAATGGTGATGGCAGCATCTTCGATATCTGCTGGAACAAGGAAGGTGATAGAATTGCTGCGTGTCTCTCTAACAATCTGTGCATTATAGATTTTAGAATGTAGCTTCTTCAAGCAGTCATTTTATTCTTTAATACTGCATGCAATCAATTTTGACAATTGTTTTTTACAATTGTACATAGCACTCTCTCTATAAAAGAAAATTAGCATTTTCAGCATGGTTTATATAGTAAATTTCGCACTCATTATTCTTTGAATTATATTCAGTTTGAAATCAATGACATTTTGTAGTGACTTAGAATCAACTCACTCATTTGATGATTCAACTCAAAATCAACTCAATATATGCACATATAACATATATGTATAGATTATATAAAAAAAACATATATGTATAGAGGTGAAAGTGGATAGGTGTGCATGATGTATAACAGAGGATGTACAAAGGAGAAAAGAATATATACAAACGAGAAATATATCATAAATTCAATCACTGACAATGTGACACCAGTAAATGTTAAGCCCAAAATAGAAGTTTACAATAATTTCAAATGAACAATCTAACTTGAAATCAAACAACTGTTAAGTGACTTACAACAAACTATACTTGAAAAAAAAAATTTGTCTCAAGATCAGATCAATAACCTAAGGTCTCTCTTTAGCAAACATTATGATTCTAATGCTCCATTTGGAATAGATTTTATCTTGAGGCATTTGAGATGCTTGTTGAATACATAGATCTTTCTGCAGGATAGTCTAATATCAGCAACCTTTCCATGATAATGCAATCTTTTTGCAAGTGAAGTATGATTGTTTGCCCAAACGCTGGCTTCATGTAGCTTGCCTTCCTTCCAGCAGATGTTCACTGTAACTCCTCCACGAGCCTTCAATCCTCTAACACACCCTTCCAGCCATTTATCTCTAGGAAGAGCAGGAAGAAGGTATAGATCATGCAGCGTGCTTTGCACAAGCATTTCTGCTATGGCAGCGGAGAATCTAGAGAAGATGATGAAAGAAAAGAAGATTCAGTACTCCTATACGCTAAAAAGAGTTGGCATGATTGCATATTAACCTCACAATCTACTATTTACGTGTTGGCCGCCTTGACTGAAGTCCGTTAGCATCTTCCAGTATATTTGTCTTATGGTGTTTCACTCAATTTACAAAGTGTTATATACCTACCCTTTTCAAACACGAAACCCTATTGCTAGACAGGTTAATGTGCCAAAGTAATTCAAGTGATTGGACCTTTTGTGTTTGAAAAGGGGTGAACTGGCACATGTAAATCGGATAATGATATTCGTCAGGAAGTCAACTCATTTTACAGTGTCCAGACATCAGTGCATAAAACTCTAGATTGTGAAGCTTAACGTATAGTTTAACCAAAACTTTATGACATGCATGCAATACCCCTTCTATTTCAAAGGGGAAGTGAAGAATTGGTTTAAACACAAGAACTTGATAATTGCCTTTGATTACCCAAAGTTGGCATCAATCTGGAATGGTGGGTGAGCTGTGAATAAGTTGCTGTATAGACCCCCTTCGAAATCAGCTTCATGATTGGGGTCGACCAAATTGATCAGCTGCTTGATCAAATTGTATGCATGCTCACTGTCTCGAAGCCGGGCCCACAAAGCCATCTTCCATGCAGTAGACCATCCCGGACCAGCATCCCCTGCATGAGATGATCGATTCTGGGTCAAGCTGTATAGGCTTCTCGGATATTTGCATGCAAATTATAAACGAAACTGTTTATAGAGAAATATAGATGGAACACTAGAGAGCTTCATTAGCAGACCTCTTTTGTAAAGAGAGTTGGTTGCTGCTTTACACAATTCGGGGGTTTTTTCAACTGTTATCGTATGCCCTGGGAATAGACCGAACAGGTGCGAGACATGTCGGTGATGAACCTCGGGATCCTCAAAATCCTGAGCCTGCCAAATATACAAGATCCAAGTATCAAAAAATAGATTTACATACAACAAAGCTGTTTAGATACGACAATATTGCCTAGATATCACAAAAGTTCAAATTCATGAAAGAAACTTTATATGGAGACAATGATTTTGAGACTAGACAACATTTCACTAAACAATGCAGACAGGTAAATGTAGAGACTACTAAACTATCAATACCAGAAGCCTCATGACCCTTAAGCCGCTTGATTCCAATTTATAATGCAACTTTAAAAGTTAAGCTCTTTAAGTCTGAAAGATATTTGGTAATATTTTTTTTGAGAAGAATAAATTTTCAATTATGTTAGCAGCTTAATGCTGTGCGCCAATTACAACCTAAGTATGCCCTTTTTCAACCTTTTGAAAATATTAGGAATCACTAGAATATCATTTCTACTTATCAGGCCTATAAAGCTCCATGTTTGGCATGATGAAGAAGCTAATTTTTTCAAGCTCAGACAATGCACAAGAATTTTCACCCAAATACTCAACCAAGCTGATTATAGCTGATCATAGTGCAAATAAGCATCAATCACATTCATAATGAATCACACCATACCACCAGACCACGGTTCAATACGGTTATGTTTGAAACTCCAAACTTTTAGTAATCGTTTGAGTTTTGCTTAATCAAATGTGACTGGATTTCTTGTGAGTTGTGACTCAAAGTCAGTTTACTCAAAATGGAGTTAATCCTTCTATCAAAAAAAATGGACTCAATCCAATTTAATATTGACTCAACATACACATTGGTATGCTAATTTATATTTTTTTATAATGGAATATAAAGTAATCATCACACATAAGCATGTTATGGAGAATCAAGAATGTATATAAAAGAGGTACACGTGCACTCGTTATTGTATGACAATACAAGTAAATCTCTGTAGCATACAATGCATTTGAATCTCTATAGGTACCTCAACACGAATCGGCCTAGAAATGCATATAATAGAATTTACTCAAATCAATGGTGGAGACACGGATTAACATTGAATTGGACGGCCAGGATAACGCTACGAACTAATCAAAATTCAAATTCAAATTAATTAGAGCTATTGAAAATTTTCATATTAGCTTTATTTAGATTAGATTTGATTTGATTTGATTTAGAGCAGATTTGGGAGATTTAAAAACTCGTCATATTTGGAGCTAATTTTATTTTATTATAATAAAATTAGTTTCATATTTACTTTTATTTATTTAACATTTTATTTCTTGTATTTAATATTATATTTTTAAATTTCTTTGTGGAATCTCTCTATATAAAGAAGTCGCCTTACATTGTAATAGAAAGTAACATTTGATGAATGAAATTATATTTAAGTTTTCTCAAAGCCTAGATCTGAGTTAAGGGGTCGATATTCCAGTGAAGGAAAGTGTAGGATTAGTCTTTGGTGAAAATCTTCAAATTAGCTTAGTTATCCACTTTTAAAAAAAAAATCTTCTCTATTCGTTGCTCCACTCTCTCTGTCCAGATTATCTCCAAGCGCCTCCAATACTTTGCGCACTCTCCCACCTCTGAAGCTCGCTCGCCTTTAAAGCCCATTGCCTCCTCGCTCTCCGCCTCTTGACACGTGCCCACCGTCGCTGCATGATGCCTTGCCGACCAACGCGAGGCAACTCGTCACTTTTTTCGCCATTCGGCTTGCTATTTCGCTCGAGAAACGTGCCACTCAAGCACACTGACCCAAGCCGCCTGCCTCATCTATGTTGCTACTACTTAAATTTCTTTGGCTAAGATATAATTTCTTTTCTGAATCAAATTAATCTGATTATTTGATTTCAATATAAAATTATTCTCTTAATTTGAATTATTTATTTGACTCTAATTGCCCGATATTTATTTGAATGATAATTACTGTTAAATTTAAGTGTAAGACATCTGTCCTAAATTTCTGAACCTCGAATCTGATTTATTGAATTTAAATTAAGACTCTAATCTAATTTAATAAATTATTATTTATCAGATGATCCAATTTAATTTTAATTTTAAAATATTTTTAATTTATGAGATTTAAAAATCTTATTTATTATATAATTTATTTAGAAAATATTTTGCACGTAATTAAAAATAACTTGCTAATTAATTTTGCTGCATATAAATATAAAATATTATTTGCATTTTTTTTATCCAGCATCAATCAAACTCGACTTGAAATTAAAAGTGCTGGTGCATGAAGTTCCTATGCCTATTCCAAGCTAACATTGGCCGATGGAGTCAATGTTCAACTGTTGTATTATTCTGTAGTTTTGGGCCTAAAGAAAGAATCAAAGCTGTAAAATTAATCGTCAGCATACCCATTCCAAAATTGAGCCATCTCTGGCGATTCTCGTGGGAGGTAGCTTCGGTAGTGCAGTCTTCACTCGCTTTATTAAACCATCGTTAGATCTACCCAAAACCTAGTTGAACATAAGAGATTATTACATCAACTTGACTTCAACTACAAGAGAACATTTTCTTAGTACCAAAAAAAAAAAAAAAAAATCATGCTTCAGTGAGTTTGTTTCTGAAACGAAATGGAGAATCAAAATACAGAATTTACCTCGGCAGAAGATATGATTGAATTGAAGATCTCTCTAATGATTGCTATATCTATAGTTGATGAATAGCTGACGCTTGCAAGATTTCCATCAGGTGAAATAAAATGATGCTCTGGCGAAGTCGAAGGATTCGTTTCCAGATACCCACCACGACCTTCAATCAACCAGTCCAAGAGAAAAGCAGCACATCCTTCCAAAAGAGGGTATGTTGTTTTCTCTAAAAACTCCTAATATGTCAAGTAGGATGTCATCGAGAAGAAACAGAGAGCGAGTTTAGTGATACTAAGACATTCTTTAAGCAGAATTCAACAAAAATTAGTCACGTAGAATGCAGATTCACGACCTCAGCAATATACATCCAATTGATAATTTATTTATTCAAATGCGAAATATTCTACTATTGCAATTTAAAATTACAACTGAAGATGGTTGTCAAATAAAGAATATACAGTCATAAGTAGTCAAATGGATCACCTTATCCAAAGTATAGGTGTAATGCTCCCAAAGGTGAGTGCAAAGCCAGGCTCCACCCATTGGAAATATGGCCCAGACTGGATCACCTTGATCAGGAGACGTTTTCACCCATATATCAGATATTTGATGTGCGACCCAACCACTTGCCTCATAATTGACCTGTAAATTACAAATGAAACTCAGTTGCTGATGAAGACAGAAAATTATCATCAAAACTTCACAAACATTGACAACTTTCAACTAAAGATTTCTCTTCTTTAGACGCGAGTAATTCTTTATGGAAACCAAGTTTTAATCTATTTAAAATGATTGTGACTTTGGTAACGTTTTACTTTTCAAGACTTTGACAAGGCTTTACTTCCATCTTTTTGTAATTCTTTTTTTTTTGATAGATGCCGATTCCGAGTTTCAACTAAATACGTAATAAAATCAATGATAAAAGAACTTATGGGTCCTTAGAGTACTTGAGTTCTTGCATGGTCCACAAAATTTAAATCATTGCATCTAAACCTCCTGAGTTTCAAGTTTTATTATTATTAGGTCCACCCGTCTCATATGATATTGCACGATTGGTCCAATTTGATGAAACATTTATTGAAATTGGGGAATGTTGTATACTTCTATAAATTACTTAAATGTCTCTTATTAATCATGCAAATAAATTGACTTAGAGCAAATTAACTTCGGAAACAACAAATGGACCAAATGATAATAAAACTTAAAATTCAAAGACTTACATGCAATGATTCAATGTTGTGGACTAAAATGCAAAAATACCCTAGGGACCAATCAGTAATTTACCTAGAAATCAATTTTCTCGTCACATCAATGCTTAAAAAAAATGAAATTTTCTTTAAGCGTTAGTTATACAGATGATGCCGGTTATCTTACAATAATTACCCAAAACAACACAAAATAGTTTATTTAACTGCAACAATTAAGTTTTTATCTCATTAAATGCAATCGGATGCATAAATTTATTTCCATTGCACTCTATCAAACTGTTTCTTGAGTTGTCTTTTTTATCATCCCCTCTATTTTTATATAAACAAAATTCAATAACCCAGCTCTTCTTAGTGTATTGCTGGCCTACGATTTATATATCTAAACCATCTAAGTCAGCTCTATCTAAGCTTATTATCAATTAAGGCTACTTTAATCTTCTTACGAATATGCTCATTCTCATACCTCCTTTTTGTGTATACGCTTTATCCAACTGTAGTAGTATAAATTGTATAATAAATAATAAAAAATCGTTCACGTCCCACAATACTGGCTTTTTACCCTAATACATTTTTATAATAAAGGATATTAACAAATAATGTAAATGTTAACTTACTTTAGCTGTTTTAGCACCATTGATTGCCATAGAAGTAATATAATCGAACAATGGATCCTGGCATTCTCTAAGATTGCAAGGAAGGCATGGCCAATAGTTCATTTGCAAATTGATGTTCAAATGAGGAGCTGCACTGCAGAAGGAAAACAGAACACATCTATAAGACCCTCAGAAGAAGCATATCATAGAAGCAAAGTTAAGTGCAGTGCTTCTAAATTATGTTCCCTGGTCATTAAACACAGTAAAGCCAATTAATCGAGGCTTTTTCTGGCTGGCAGACTCAAGAACTTCAGTACAGATAATGAAGAAGCTTGATGGTAAACCGTGTCTCATTTTGCACCCAAAAAGAGAAAATAACTAAAACGTGTAATTAACCACTATATATAGACACGCGGGCGCGCACATTTCTTTCACAACATTTTTTCATGATGTTTCAATATTTTACACAGGACATGGTATGGAACATTGTTGAATACTATTCCCTTGGACTTGCCACTATTCTTTGAAAAAAGATAGGATTTTTTTAAAATCTACTATTCTCGTAAGTGCAAAACAAAAAGAAAAGAAGAACAAAAAAAAAAAACAACAGCAAATGAATCTTCATACATGAAATATATATGTTATGTTTTTTTAGTACATTTAAACTTGCAGACTATCCATTGCCTAACTCTTTAAATGACTATGATTAGTACATTAAAATATCTGATGATATATTTGGGATTCTTTTTTGAGGTGAAATAGAAAAAAACAATGAGTAAATTCTTCCCTAATCAACTAACAATATGAAGTTTTCCATATTTTATGACAATGTCCACTAAAAGCAAGACTAAGAAAGCTCGAAAGAGATCTAACTAATTACTCCTAAACACAACATGTACAAGACCATATATAAATACATTAGGAGAATAACAGTATATTTGAACATTAAACCAATTATGATAGGAACACCCTATTCTTTGGCAAACATTGCTCTTTTGATCCTTTCTTCACATCCCGCGTATCAAGCGGAAGACTGGGATCTTGATAAAAAGCTCTATAAAGCTTTCGTTAAAAAAAGAACGTAAGTAAATAAAAACAAACATCAGTAAAGTAACATACTCCCATGGAGGCTGAACATCTTTATTCCATATTCCTTGCAAATTAGAAACCTGAGTTCCAGGCCTTGAACAAGAGATGAGTAAATAGCGACCATACTGAAACAGAAGTTCTACCAAAGAAGGATCCTCATCATTTTTGAAAGATCTCACCCTTTCTGCAGTAGAAACTTGACTGCCATTGAACGAAGAATTCTGTTTCAATGATTTAGGATTGGCATTGCATACAAGACTACTTCTAATGTGTTTATGGTTTGATTCATTTGCGCCATTGGAGCCATTGGATAGTTGCAAGGATACTCGATGAAAAAGTTTCTCATAATCATTAACATGGTATGTCCGTAGCTGAGAAAAAGTCATACTTTTTAAAGATTTCAAAGTGTTCAAGGATTCAGATGTAGGATTTCTTTTAGAATCCGATGGATTTGTGAATGGTCCTTCAAATGATGAAGAAGCCGCCACAAGAAAAAGAGCCCAGTCTGCACCATCAACTTTGAGCTTCCTATCTTCTATAACCTGCACTACACTATTCTCACCAGCTATCTGCAGATCAAGAACTGCTGTAAATTCAATTCCTTTCGGATTTTCAGATGTAGAACTTCTTTTTCCAGGGCAGCTACCTTCCATGACTATTTGGTTGACATCATTCACACTAGAATGATGATGCAATTCACTGTCTAAATATACAGTGAAGGAGAGAGAGCCTGATTTATTAGAAGAGATTTTGTTCACAATCACTTGATGTGGATTTGATGAAAAATGCTCCCTTGTGAATTGTACATCATTTGAGCTGTACTTCACCTTCACAGTAGCAGTTGACAGATCAAGTTCCCTCTCGTAAGATGTAAAGGAAGCATGGGAATCATCAAATTCAAGATTTATACTTCCAAGAGGTTGGTAAACCTACAATTAAATATGATCAATTTTAGGAAGGAGACTCTCTTAAAAGAAAATTAGAGAAATGATTTACAAAAAATATGCCACAAAATTCATAGATAAACGTGTTGCTCAAACAAAGAATAATAACCACAGCAAGCCTAAATCTCAAACCAGCATAAATCAGCAACATAAATTTCTCTTCTTAGTCAAGTTTAAGTCTAATGATTGTATCTCAAATCCTCTTTGCTCTTCTCTCTCTCTCCTTATGGTCATGAATTGGAAGATTGGATCCCTCACGTTATTAGGATACAGGTGAGAATTATATGACATTGGATAGTCAACAATAAGTTGAGCTAAGAAAAAATGTATTAGATCTTAGCAATTGGCCTATAAGCTTTTAGGTTGAGGTTGTAAATCACTAATGAATTGGCTTCAACTTGGCTCCCCAAGCTATTACACTGCTAACAAGTGGTACTAGAGTAGATGGTTTCGATTGAGATTAAATGATTCATGCAAGTTGTGCTCCCATGTGTCTATACTATCATTGTTGAGTAAAAATTTCTAAGAATGGGAGACTCCTACAACATAAGGTTGTTGAGTGGGCTCTTGGATAAATTATGATGGTTAGGGGAGATTTCTTAGGAGATACATGAGAGTTATCTGACATTGAATGATCAATAATAAATCAAGGTGTTAATATAAAAGTGTTGACTATTATCTATTAGCCTGGATTTTTGAGTTAGAAGATGTCCATCACTTGTGTATTGGCCTCATCTTAATTCCCCAAAGTATTACTCCCATAATGCACATATGAGTATAAGAGTCTATAAAGATTAACGATGGACATGATTAAATCACCTTAAATGTCCTGCCCACATTTTATTAATTATAGTTGCCATGTCCACCCTTTCCTCAATACAATCATTTATAATGCAATTTATTCTAGCGAAACCACTCATCCATGGAGCATCTATATCTCAACGAAAATAATTTTATGGACATTCTATGTGACGCTTGTGGCCAAAAAAGGAAGGGAGTGATCGTCAGGTGATGTCCTAAAAGAAGGAAGCCATTGGAGCTAAATGTGGCTCCTGCAGACTTCTAGATCAATAAATAGTAGTGAAAGAGATATAGGAATAAATAGTCTTATATCGAAAAGAGAGGAGACGTCTTGGGTTGTATAAGTATATAACGTGATCCCAAATAATAGAATCGTCTTTCGGGGTAAAATCGTAAGATTAATAATGAGAAATTTTATAGTTAAGCATGCTTAGACTGGAATAGTACTAGGATGGGTGACCTCCTGAGAAATACTCAAGTCACGTATTTTCTTAAGATCAAAGCGGACAATACTTCTATATTTGGATCATAAGATGTTACATTCTATCACTTAACTAGCCAACACTCAATCAAAGAATAACAAGAAACAATATTTGCACAAGGTAGCAATAGAAATTAAAGGAACTAGCTATAGAGAAGCAAAGTATATCTCTTACATCTGATGGATTGCCGGACAATCCGAAAGCCACCTCGGTTGCTACTGCGTAATGGCCATCATCAACAAGCTTCCTAACCTTAGAAAGAACCCTGGGTGCTTCAGGATTCGTGTAATCACCCGGCACGCCGGTCCAAAGAGTATCATCTGCACCATGTTCTGCAGTTTCAGTACCAGTGGCACAGTACACTTCATACATAATTGAAAATCCTTCAGGATAATTTTGAAGAATGAATTCAACTTCTTCTTCTTCACCAATGAAAAAAACTTTAATTTTTTTTTTAAAAAGAAGCATGTGTAAAATATCCAAAAATACTCCACAGTAGGGATAGACTGCAGAGATGAATTTTGCAGGGGAGAGAAGCTGTTACGGTTGAGCTGTAGGGTTTCGTTGGGAACTCCACCCCAGACCATGGCGCCAAGTCGGCCATTGCCGATGGGAGCGGCGTCGGTCCAGTACTTCGCGGGTTCCGTAAACACTACCTTCAACAGCCGCGCCGGCTCTTCGTCGGCGTATAAGCCGCCGACGCCGTCTCCCCACCATTCCCTGTCCGCCTCCGTTGGAGGCCGAACCCATACCCATTCCCCCTCCCCATCCATAGCGCTGCAGTGGGGGAGAGAGAGAGAGAGAGAGACAGAGAGAGAGGCGAATGGGGAAGAGGAAACGATGAACTGTGTGCTCCTCCTTCACGTGAGGAGGGAACGGAACGGAGATGGCTGTCACTTCCCCATAGTTTTGCGCTCTCTCTCTCTCTCTCTCTCTCTCTCTCTCTCTCTCTCTCTCTCTCTCTCGCTCTCGCATTCCCAGTCTGCCGCCCACGTTAATTTTTGTCGGGGAGTAATTAATCTTTATAATTATCCTCTAAAAATAATAAATATTCCTTTTTTTTTAATAATGATGTATTTAATTTTAAACATTAAAAATTATCATGAGGGTATACTTGTCTGCTAAAGTTATCTCTGATCAAATTAAAAAGTAATCCTTGCATATCACATTATATATAAATGGGGTTGTTAACACGTAGTTTCAGCGCTGCATCTCAGCCGTACACGTGGCGCCTTGGGAGCACACTAACCTTCTATTATCATAACTATTGTTCTTTTGTAGGTCCTAAACCTCGACCCTGATGGTTCAAGTTCACAAACCCCTCGGCAAGGATTAGGCTACAGCAGCCTCATAACATCGGATACGACTTATCCCAGCTTTCTCCAGACGTCGACCACGATGTTTCTCAGCTGCGCCTATCGCTGTCGGCATGCCACGATCGCACCATTTTCAATGTCGCATGCTTCTTCCAGTCACAAACTAAGAATTTGTATGCTCCAGTTGCTACGGATTCCTAGGAGAATTGTGAAGATCAAGGAGGCAAGCTCTCCACCCACTACTTTCAGTTCCTCCGGTGGCCGACAACAATGAGATCACTAGTGCGAGCTCAGCAATTGAATACATTATCTTGTTCCGGAAGATTCGGGCGGAGCTCCACCACCTTCCGCCTATAAATACCCTTGAACGGGCTTCAGGAAAAGTGAGGCTTCCTCTTGATCTTTTTCTATTATTTTTTACATCTGTACTAAGCCCAAGCGGCTTTCCCTTTTTGAGATATAGTGAAAGACTCCAAGCTGACCTGGTGGACGTAGGGGATTCTATCCTTGAACTACTTTAAATCTCTGTGTGTGCTCCTGTATGCTTTTCCTTCTCATTTAAGCCTTAATCACCAGGCTTAGCTCTCTGCGTGCTGCTGTCTCTTAGGACTCCTCCTTCTTACGTCAACATTTTTCTGGTGCTTTCATTGAGACCTCGAGAAGATGGTAGCCAGGACACGTAGAAGTAACTCCGTAGCGCACAAGCTGGTGAACCTTCTGTCAAGGAGCCAAGTGATGAGCCTCAGCTTCAACATCCCAGCGGCACGCTAGATCTACTTCCTCCTCTAGAGGCACCCGCATATCAGAGTTGTGAGGGATGCTGGCCAACCTCACCGACCTGGTTACTAGCCTTACAACCCAACAGGCCATGATTCTCAGGCAGACCCAACCAGTTTGTGCTACCCTGCTTCCGCCTCCACCTCTTCCTCCGGCTACGGCGGCTTCTGACCCTCTCTCTCAGGTTGCGGCGGCTCCTGTACCCTTTCCGCCGGTTGCTGAATCTCTTTCGCCGGCTGCGGTGGTTCCCACTCTTCTCTACACGCCGGAGCTCCCTCCACTCAGTCGTCTGGTTCTTCCCAGCCTCTCAGGCAATGTCTCCCTCATCAGGAAGTACACCAGAACCAAGGTCCTCCCCCACCGTTCCCTGCATGTCCACTTCCTCAGCCTGCCTGCCTGCCTCCAGCTTTTCCTCATTTCCTCACTGGACAGAACCCCCTCTTCCCAGGTGCTCAGGCCCTCCAATATGGACCTGATGCCTTCTTTGGTCCGCTTGACGGCAATGCTCATTTCTCCGACGCCATCCTTCAAGCGCCGGTTCCTAAGGACTTCAGGCCACCGCGCCTTGAAGCCTACAGAGGTACTACTGACCCTCACGAGCATATTCAGGGGTTCGAAGCTGCTGTCCGATATCACTATCTCAATGAGACCACCAAATGTCACCTTCTAGCTAACACTCTGAAGAGGGCGACTTTCAGCTGGTTTGTGAAGCTACCTAGGGGCTACATCTCCTCCTATGAGCATTTGAAGTGGGAGCTGATTGCCCGCTTCATCAGCCTGTTCTCGCCAACATCAATCAGAGCAAAAAGAAAAGCCTGCGAGATTACACTAACTGCTTCTTCACGACAACCACAAAAGCAGAAGATGTCGACCCTGTTGTCACCATGCACAATTATCGGATGGGTCTCAAGAGCGGGGACTTATCTAAGTCTCTACAACTGGCAAAACCTCGGAGTTACCCAGAGCTAGTTGCAAGGGCAAGCCAGTTTGTGCTACTGGAGGATGCTGAGGCCTCTCCCCCTGATGTCTCCAGAACCAGCAAGGAGAAGAAGAGGAAACATTGAGGCGGCGAACTCGATCACAATGAATCATCACAGGGGCAAGGATCGTGGAAGAAACGATAAGAAGCCACGCCAAGATTATGAACAGAAGCACTTCTTCTCTCGGCCGCTCACTGAAGTTTATGCGGCAACCGTAAAGCAAGGTTGGGTTCGCCCTTCAGTACCCAAGCCAATACCGCCCGCTGGAGTAGATCCGGATAACTACTGTAAGTTCCATGGGAACTATGGGCACAAGCTCCACAGGTGCCGTGCGTTGAGGGCCCTGCTCACCAAGTTGGCAGACCAGGACAAACTTGAGGAATTCGTGCTGATGGAACCTACATCCGACGCTACCTAGAAGGGCAAGGCCCCAGAGGAGGCCGCAGGGTCTCCAGTCCACGCTCCAATACCATCGGGCGCGGGTCCTCCTACTGCAAGAATCATCAACGCTATCTTTAGTGTTGATCCCACAACCGCTCGCCGCCAGGTGATTGAAGTCAGAGGCATCTCTCACCAGCCGTCTTCCTCTATCCCGCTCACTTTCTGTCATGAAGACCTCCCTCGCCATGGCAACCTTCACAATGACCCGATAGTGGTCATTGCTCAAGTCGCTGATTTTGTCATTTGGCGTGTACTCCTCGACTCAGGAAGTGCGGCTGATATTTTGTTTGAATCTGCATTCCTCCAGATGGGACTCGAAGAGTCGCACCTTCTTCACGCAGGAACCACTTTGCTAAGTTTCTCGGGAGAGAGGGTCTAGCCACTAGGATTCATCTCCCTGTCGGTCTCTTTCTGTGACGACAACGACCACGCTATGAATATGGTGAACTTCGCTGTCATCAGAGCAAAGTCAGGCTACAACGTCATCCTTGGGAGAACCACTTTCAACTTATTCGGGGTAGTAATCTCTACGTCACACCTCTACGCGAAGTTTCCTACCTCGAGCGGCGTTGTCACCATCAGAGGAGATCTCAGGCAGCCATCTCAATGTTTCCAGATTGCTGCACAGCTCGTGGTCGATCAACTAGACCCTAGGGAGTCAGAGCCTGTCGTCCCATAAGAGGGGATCGTTAATGTACCTTTAGAAGGAGGGGAATCTTCTAAACTTGTAAATTTATCTTCTTCTATGAATGAAAGCCAGCAAGCAGACGCCACTGCTTTGCTTTCTGAGTATATGGATATCTTTACATGGTCTCCTGAAGACATCTCAGGAGTTGACAGAGATGTTTGTGAACATCACTTGAATGTGTCTGTAGATGCAATCCTCGTGAAACAAAAGAAGAGAATCATGGCGGGAGAGGCAGAGCGCTATCGAGGAGGAAGTTAACAAACTGTTGAAGGCATGGTACATCAGAGAAGTTCAGTACCCACAGTGGCTTACTAACGTTATCATGGTGAGAAAAGCCAATGGGAAATGGAGAATGTGCGTTGACTTCCGAACACTCAATCAAGTCTGTCCCAAAGAAACTTATCCTCTACCACGCATCGATATGATGGCGGACCGCACCTCCAGGTACAACGTCATGAGCTTCCTAGATGCTTTTTCTAGATATCATCAAATCCGGATGGCTAAAGAAGATGAAGAGAAAACCGTCTTCATCACAGACTTCGGAACATATTGCTATGATGTCATGCCCTTTGGTCTCAAAAATGCTGGTGCCACTTATCAGCGCATGATCGATATCGTGTTCAAAAATCAAAGGGGGAGGAACCTTGAAGCATATGTTGATGATATTTTGGTCAAGAGCCGAAGCATGGAGGAATACCTCACTGACCTTAGAGAGACATTTGACACCCTCCGCAAATACAATCTCAAGCTTAATCTTGCAAAGTGCACTTTTTGGCACCATCTTAGGAAAGTTCCTGGGCTATTTGATATCAACCGAGGGATAGAAGCCAACCCAAATAAAATATCGGCGGTTCTCAATATGCCTTCCCCCCGATCATTGAAGGAGATCCAAAAACTGGCAGGACGAGTCAACAGCCTGGGAAGGTTCATCTCCAAGGCCGATGATCGATGTTTGCCATTCTTCCAATATCTCCGTAACGACAAGAGAGGCCAATGGACCGATGAATGCGAAGCGGCCTTCATAGAACTGAAGAAGTACTTAACTACTGCACCAATGCTTGACCCAGGCCAGGGGAGGTTCTTTCCCTTTACTTGGGAGTATCAGATGCAGTAGTCTCAGTTGTTCTCGTGAATGATGATAAGGAAATCTAGCCCCCTATCTTCTATGTCAGCCATATTCTACTGGATGCTAAGACTCGGTATCCCATACTGGAGAAGCTCGCTCTCACGCTCCTGATGGCAGCACGAAAGTTACGTCCGTACTTCCAATCGCATACTATTCAAGTGATTACTGATCAACCCCTTCTCAAGGTACTGCATACTTCCGAAGTTTCAGGAAGGCTTCTCAAATAGTCTATCGAACTCGGTGAGTTTGATATTAAATATACCTCGCGGACAGCAATCAAGGCTCAAGCATTAACTGACCTTGTTGGTGAACTCTCCACTTCAGAGCCGCCGCCTTCTAAGAACAAGGTCGTGCCTTGGTCCCAAGGAGTCAGAATTCTTCTAACCAGCTCAATGGGTGTCGCCTTGCACCAAGCGGTAACTCTCTAGTTCAAAGTCATCAATAATCAGGCGGAGTATGAAGCCTTCATCGCAGGGTTGAACTTCGCCATCGGGATGTCCATGAAGAACATACAGGTGTTCAGTGACTCACAGCTGGTCGTTAATAAGGTGAATCGTGCCTACAAGACAAAGGACGAGGCTTTGAAGAAGTATCTAATGAAGGTTCAATCTCTGATCTCCCTGTTCGATGAATTCTCCTTGAGAGGAGAACTAGGTGGCAGATTAACTCACCAAAAAGGGGTTTCCTGACTTTCCTAAACATCAAACATTCGAGAAGCCCAGTTACAAATGTGCAGAAACCCAAAGTGCTAATGCTAGATGGATAGAATCGTCGACTATCTTTAAAATGAGATCCATCCCAACAACCAAGAACCAGCAAAAAGGTTGAGGCTCGAGTGTGACAAATATGTTCTCATCGGCGACGAACTCTACAGAAGATCTTATGCCAAGCCGCTTACAAAATGCTTGAAGCCTAAAAAAACTCAGGAGGTCATGAAGGTAGTCCACCAAAGGGAATGCGGACCTCACAATATAACATCCTGTGATCTCATTGTAGATGTATTATCTGCTTTAGCTTTAGGAAAACTGTGTGCTTGAGTACTTCCCAGGAGGTCACCCAAGTACGCTCAACTATGGAGTGAAAACTGCGTGCTTACGATTTTGCCCAAAAGGCGGCTTTACTATTTGAGATCACGTTATGTACTTATACAGCTCAGGATCTCCCTCTCTTTTCGATGTAGGACGATTCATTCTTATGCCCCTCTCACTACTCATTATTCGGCCTAGAAGCCTACCAAGAGCTGCACTTTGCCTCAGTAATTCCTTTCTCTTAGGACATTACTCGACGATCACTTCCCGCCCTTTTCGGCCACGGTTGTCACAGGCCCACCAGCTTCCGCCTGGTTCGTCCTCGAACCACATCGTAGTGCGGGAGGTCGACTCTGATACCATATTGTAACATCCTGTAATCTCATTGTAGGTCAACTTTGGCTTTAGAAAAATTGCGTGCTTTAGTACTTTCCAGGAGGTCATCCATCACAGTGCTACTCCAGCCTAGGCACGCTCAACTATGGAGTTTTCCATCATTAGCCTCACAGTTTTGTCCTAAAAGGCGTCTCTATTATTTGAGATCACGTATCTACTTATACAGCTCAGGATCTCTTTCCTTTTCCGATGTGGGACGATTCATTTCTATGCCTCTCTCGCCACTCATTCGGCCTAGAAGCCTGCGAGGAGCCGCACTTTGCTTTAGTGATTCTTTTCTCTTAGGATATCACCCGGCGATCACTCCTTGCCCTCTTCGATCACGGGTGTCACACACGCTCGTGGCCGAAGCTTGGTCATGCGCATCTCACGCCAGGGTTTCTTTTGACCCAACATCCACAAAGACGCTCAAACATTTGTAAAAAAATGTCTTCAATGTCAGTACAACGCTGATATGCAACGACAACCCACAGGGTTCCTCAGGCCCATCAATTCATTTTTGTTAAATCGTTTCATGTGACATGTTTTCATCAATTGTGATCTATGCATTTGCATTTTTTACTTTATTCATTTTGAATGGTTTTAATCCGTCTAGTGATCTGACTAATTGATTGAAACGCCTCTCCTCAGTTTGTAGCTACCCTCTCTCCCACTATTCTGATGTGCAATCACTAAGAAAGATCCAGAGTTAGCTGCACCGAACATTGTCTTGAAGTGCATGGTTCAGTACAATCTTCAAGAAGAGTACCCTCCTGATGCTTTACAAAATTGCATCACAGAGATCGAGAGAGCTCAAAATGGGTATAAGAAAGCAGCTAATGCAGCTTAGACCATCAGGAAGAAGCCTCGAGCTACTGAACGATACTCCTCCCTCAACTCCCATTGCTGTTGAAAACCATTATCATGCTCCTCTGGTTATTATAATAGACCAGTTCACTATGGCAGTGGAGGGTGGTTATCCAGCAGTTACTTATGCTACACCTGCTTATGAGTTATATCCATTTGCCTCGTGCCGATCACACAAATGTCCCAATTCAATACTCCCTCCCCAATTGGAGGGGGTTCTACGGGGCTTTTCTTCAGCATTCCTTTAGCAAGACTAGCGCTATAGGGCTGTGAACGTGAACCATTTTCAGTCTACAGGCAGGCTACTGACTAAGGCATTTCATCAGCAAAGGAACTAGTTGCGAGAGATCTGTCTCATGTCATGGCATGGAAATTCAAAAGGATCAATTTGATCAGGTCCCTGAAAAAACATCTCCTTTTGGAAGTGGAAGTGACATATGTTATGTCGGCGTAAGCGGTCTTTTTCTTACAGAATCCCCCGCTTGGATCTTTGATGGAATAGAAAGAGCAGCTAATGCCATTTCATTTCGGGTCCAGCTTACAGTTGGTCGGCAAATAACTGAAGTTATACGAGCAGATAATTATGGAAATTACATAAGCTCGGCTTCGGGGATGCAGTTTGCTTCATCAAACTATGCTAGTACGTAGATAAGGGCCGAAAAGAGGAAGCTTTTACTGCCTGAAAACTTAGTGCTAGCGAAATTGGGAGAGTTCTCTAAGCATGCAGCTTATTAGTTCATTGAATGCATGCTGTAATTATAATAGTCGTGTATAAGATTCTCGAAACTTGGTGTATAAAAATAGTTCACTGGCTGGAAGCTAAGGATTACTGAGTTGGTATCTTTGGGAATGATTTTTTTCTTTATAGGCCCTGTTTGGCAATGGACTAAAAATCATAGCTAAAATTAAATTTATTTCACATCTCATTTAAAAAAATTTAAAAAATTATTTTATATCTCATCTCACACAAATTCCAACATTAAACAATCACTTTATTTCACATCCAACACAATTCTCAATAAATCAATAAACTTTATTTCACATCATACACAATTTTTAATATAATCAACTTACTTTATTTCACATCATACATATTTTTCAAAAATGACTAAAAATTTCAACCAAATTTTTTTTTTTCTTATTACCAAACAGAGCCAAGAGGCAAGGAGTCTTTGATTTTGCATTGAAAGTTTGACGATTAATGAGATTCAATTTGGGCTTCAACAATGCTTATGTATTCCATATTTTGGAACTAAATCTGTGACTGCATACATGATTAATTTAAGATTAATATGAAATTATAATAGCTGTTTTAACGCTTGACCAACTTTACTGGAGGCCTTTAATCCAAAAAAAAAAAAAAAAAAAAACACTTTGGCCTTTAAATTTATTTGTTCGTTTTTTGGGATCAATTGATACCACAAATAACAGAGCAAACAGGGAGAAAATAGACAAGAGAATTTCAGTTTTAACTGTGAAATTTGATATAAACCAAAGTCCCGTCTCATAAGTAGGCTGTTAACGCTCTAATTTTCAGCTGAATTGACGTCAGTTCAAATTTAAATTAAATATTTTTAATTTTATCTCAATTTAATTCAAAATATAAGTAAAAAAATACAATTCGAGCTCAACTTTATTTATTTATTATTTAAATTCAATTTGAGCTAAAATTAATTTAATTTTTGATTAATTTTTAACCTTTCGGTTCAACTCTTATGTATAAATATTTTATTCAATGCAAATTATGCTGTCAATTTAAATCTAATAATTAAAAATAAAATTAAAAAAATTAATTTTTAAAATTTGAACAAATTATAAAGAAAATTCTGATATTATCATTCATTAAATTATTATACAAAAAATAATATATTAAAATAAATTATACTATTTTTATCAAATAAATATTGTCAAATAATATTTAGTTTTTATCAATATAATATTTAATATAAAAATGACTCATTAATTTATATATTTGATAAAATTAATTTTAATTCAATTCAAATCTACAAACCAAATTAACGCCCTTATTCCCTGTTTGGCATGTGGATCAAAATCAAAACAAAAATGATACTTATTTAAATAATAATAATAATAATAATAATAATAATAATAAATATATTTTTTCTATTCATTCTACATAAATTCTAATAAAAAAAATATTATTATATTTCATATACTTAATAATTTTTAATAAAAATATCAACTTTATTTCACATTCTAAACCAAAATACTAATTAATATTTTAATCTAAAATATGAAATAAAATTAATATTTAATTAATATTTTAATCTAAACTATTAAATAAAATTAATATTTAATTAATTTTTTGATCTTGAATGTGAAATAGAGCTAATATTTTTATTGAAAATTATTAAATACGTAAAATAAAATAATATTTTTTTATATTTAAATTTATATAAAATGAATAGAAAAAATTATTTATTATTAGTCAGTGGAGTGCAGGATTCAAGTCAAGCAAGTTAACTTTATTCAAAGTTAAAGTTTTTTCAACTTTGAGTTGAGTTTAAAATCAATCAAATATTATATTATCTTACTTTATATTAATATATTATGAATTCATTTAAATTAGTGACAGAAATAGGGAATTCATTTATAGTACTGACAGGAGTAGGGACAAGAAGAATAAACATGAAAACAATAATGAAATCACATACAAACACTAGACTACATATTCAACATCCAAATCAGTAAATTCACAATGAACAAGCTTAAAAAAAACATAATTATAATTAACGGTCTTAAAATGGATCGAATATCGAAAATTGAATCGATTTTAGATCGAATCGAAATCGAATCAATCAAAATGCGCCGATTAACGAGCCAAAAGTTCAGGTCAGTAATGATTTTGAGCCGAGGTGGCTCGGCTCGAGCCAGCTCGAAATTGGCTCGAATTAAAACATATTTTATATTATAAACCGAGCCGATCTCGAGTCGGATCGAGTCGAGCTTACCCGGCTTGAGATCGGCATAAAAACAAATTGAGATTTGGCTCGAAAATGAATCGAAATCGGCTCGAAGTCGATTGGAATTGACTCGAGCCGGCTCGAAATCGAACCCAATCAAGCTCGAGTCGATCGAAATGTAATCAATTCGATTTCAAGCCGGTATTAATTCGGCTTGAAATCGGATCGGTAACGGCCCTAATTATAATGATGTCAATATGATAGATCAGAGTTATCAACATAATTCCATCAAATCATAAATATATTTGTTTTTTTCCACATTTGAATGAGGTGATATATATGAGCTTTCTAGAGTAATGAATTTCTAGTTCTCTTCTTCCTATACAGTCGAAATACATTGATCATAGATACACGACTGTCACAGTAAAAAAACAGAATTATATAGAACATGATATTTGCTCGATGTAAATTGCTTGCTATTTGGGTCCTTAGTGTGAAGATAAGCAAGTTTACTATCTCATGCGTATAGCTCGAAGAAAAACCAACAATGAATGGTTATTGTGAACAAAAACTCAAGCTATGACAACCTTCATCCAACGTGGGGAACTTGTTCATGTTAGTGAAGCCCAAGAACAACCTTCATCCAACGTGGGGAACTGGGATCCCAACAGCCTACAAGGCTGTTGTAACCCCTCTGCATCCCACTGGGATCCCCCACCCCCGCGATGGATTAAGGTGAACTTTGACGACTCCGTTAAACAGAACGGTGCGGCAGGCGCAGGGGGGTTGTGCGGGATCACTGTGGCAACCTCCTACTAGCGACTGGCTACAAGCTCTACACTCATGCCACTCCTACAGCAGAAGCGACGGGAGCCCTTATTGCGATGACAGCCGCCCAGGAGTGGGCGGATACGACGGACGAGATTTGGATAGAGGGCGACTCTGCCATCACTATTGCG
>KZ451955.1:72767-266119 GCA_002786265.1 Apostasia shenzhenica
GGAGGTATAAGGTGCACAGGCTATATATCGTTCTCAATAAATCAATCAACTTTATTTCACATCCTACACAATTTTTAATATAACCAATTTACTTTATTTCACATCATACACATTTTTCAAAAATGACTAAAAATTCTAACCAAACTTTCTTTTTTTTCTTATTACCAAACTTAGAAGCATTTTCCCAAATTACTTTACATCATTGTTTTACAAGCTCATTTCAGTTAACGAACAAAACGTGAATAGGGTCAAGCTCATTCTTTAAATTTTGATATCATTTTGCTTAGACTGTTTACGAAGGGTAAATATCTACTCGTGCAACTTAGTTCTCATTCCTCGAGATTTGATTTATGTGATCAATCATCAATAAAACCATCATAAATAAATTCATCAAAGTGAAATTATGCAAGAGTTTGTAAGTAAAAACAGAGCATGAATTTCATAAACGCTATCTCTACTTGAAAAATGCAGAAACATAACTTCCCCATTTCTCTTCGCTTGGCTGTACTTGCTTTGTGCCCAACAAGAGTTGCGTTAATTTTATAACAGTTTATCATAGACCATGGATCAACCTTACAGTATATCAAATTGATCCCTTTAACTTCAAAATTTTTAATCTAAAATTCCAAACAAGTTAAACAATTACAGATTTTTTGAATGACCAGCCAATAACCTTGAACATCTAAACTTCTAAATGTTCGTAACCCAGACCTAATATGGCTAGGCATGAATAATGTTTCCTTCCCCTTAGCATTACAAAAAACAAATGCCAATAGCTCGTGATCCAATAGAAGTTCTTTAGCATATGACAGAAGACACATCATGTTCTACAAAACTAAATCCCTAAAAATCTGATGCTATGCACTACGTGCCCCAGGACATGCTGCCTCCTTGCACCAAAAAACGACCTCCAACCGCTATCAAGAGGAAGGATAATAATGTGGTGTGACTAGCAATTAGGATTCACAGCAACACACACCAAAGAGAGCACCAAATCTACTATTGGAAGCTAATTGGGACCAAGTAAGAAGCCAAAAGTAGCCATAAGTTGTCATGCCATCTCTTATATGAATCGTGTTCTTGAGCATATCGTAAAAATATTTCTTACATTATCATCTTATAGACTCACATATGTATATTGTAATGTAAATAGTGCGACTAATTTTTTAGCGCACTATGTTATATTAGGCGACTTTTGTTAGGAAAAGGGTATGCCTCTCCTCATGAAATTTTTTAACATCCTCAATGGAGACTTTTGATTAATTTTTATACTTCCTGCACAATTGTATTAGTGTAATGTTGTGGCAATACCAACTTTCAGAAAGTAAAATTATGTGGTAATTTGTGAGTAAAAATAGTTCCTCACAGGTAACTAAGCATGCGTTTCATAAAAGTTATCTCTACTTGAAATATGCAAAACATAAATTCCCCATTTCTCTTCTCTTTGCAATCATTTTATAACAGTTTTCATAGACCTTGAGATCAACCTTACAGTATACCAAATTGATCCCTTTAACTTGAAAATTTTCAACCTAAAATTCAATGCCGAACAAGTTAAGCAACTACAGCTTTTCTGAATAGCCAGCCAATAACCTTAAACATCAAAACTTCTAAAATGTTCATCCCCCAGACGTAATATGATTAGGCATGAACAATCTTTTCTTCCCCTTAGCATTACAACGAACAAAAACAAGCATGCCCATGGCTCATGTTTTAAAAAAATAAATACCTAGATCCGATGCTATGTTCTACGTGTACACCAATCCCAAACTGAGAAAGCGAGTTTCCAATGCTTAGATGCAATCATGAGTGGTAATGAAACTTATTACGGGACATAAGAAAACCTGGAGATTTTTCTCTTTGATGTAGGCCCAAATCTGCTTAAGAGCTTGTGTGCGCGGAATTTCCTTGACGCCAAGGAAGGCCTGCAATGCCGGAGATACGGGCTTCGGCTTCGTGATTCCTCTCGCAGGTCTCTTGTTATCCGCCTTTCCCTCGGCGCCGAGGGTGACCTTCGACGATGCAGCCGCGTAAACAGACAGCGCCGACGGCTTCCACCTCGGCCAGCAGCTAATCGAAGTATAAAGAGCCCGACGACTTCTCGCCGCCTCACCGAAGGTAAAGGCAGTGCAGCTGGCGACGGAGATTATGGCCGCCATGCCCCCAAGCTGCCGAGATGAACCAGCAGCAGGCACTACAGGGTTGAATAGAATAGAAAGTTGTACGTTTATGATGAAACATAACAAAAATTGGACGGCTGTGATTCGGTGTTATTTCTCACAAATGACGGGCTTCTGGTCAGATACCTTATCCATTTTGGAGAAATTATTGCAGGTGAGCTCAGCTATATTGCACACATGGCAATTTCTGATTGGATGATGCAATAATTTCTCTGAACTTTCAATTAAATCACCTCATTTTCATTAAATTTACTTATTTTTTTTGCAAATCTAACATTGATATTCATAAATATCTGTGGCTGTAACATCTCAATATTTTTCATAAAATAAATAATAAAAAATAAAATATCTCCAACATTAAACAATTATAGTAAAATTTAACATATGAGTAAATTATTTCTATAAACATATATATTTTATCAAATTAGTTAAAGTGTTTAGATAATACAGCTTTTTCAATTTCATAGCGTCATGCGCTTCTCCGTTTTATGGATCATGGATATAAAAAAATTAATTAATTAAAAATTTTATTTTATTTTTTATTTTAAAAAAATAATATTTTATATCTTATTCTACATAAATTTTAATATTAAATAATTAATTTATTTATATTTAATATAATTTTTAATATAACTAACTTTATTTCATATTTATATATTTTTAAATTATTTTTTTTCAGCCAAATAGAGCTTTAAAAGCATAATAAATTGCATGCGCCACACCGTTCAACTCATCGATCACGAATCAATTTTGTCGGAGATCCTGTCAGTCGCATTGCTAGGGTTTTGCTTGATAAGGAAATTTTGTAGTTGTTTCATTTAGAAGTTTGGGTAGTGCTCAAGTTTCGTTGTATAGTCTTTTTTATTGTAGGTTAATGTGAAATATATTTTAATTATAAATAATTATGTGGTTTATTATCAAAAATAAAATAATATATATTACATCAAAAATTTACAAAATTATATATTTCATATGAAATTTTTAAAAAAAAATTATAAATTAAATCACTGATGCACTTTCATGAATCCTATATTATTGTGTGTAATTTATAAGTCTAAAATATAAGCTTTTATTTCACTAAATTGAATTTAAAATAAATTTTATGTATAACTAATTTACAAAATAAATAGTATTTAGAGCATAATATTTTTTATATAAATTTGGAGTATAGTGTTAAATTTAAGATTTAAAAATTTAAAGTTTAAGTTTTAGTATTAAAATAATTTAAATATAAAAATTAATGTTTAAAATTATAAGTTATAGTTTTTAGATTTAAGATTTAGAGTATAATATGATTTTATTAAAAATAATAATAATTTATTTTTTATTATGAAATCCATAATTTTTTATAGTTAAAGTATTTTTCATATAAATTTCCTTTTTATTATATAAAAAAAATAAGACAGTTTAATCTTATGAGAAGCTTGCTTTGCTTTATTTCAAGAATATATTTATTAAAATAAAATAAATAAAAATCTATTCAACTGAAATTCGCTTGTCTATTTTTCCTCTTGGGTGTAGGGTATAGGTATTGATTGAGCATCACAAATCCCATAATGTGGGATAGAACTTCACTTTTTTTAAAAAAAAATTCAATACTAAAATTGTAGGGTGGTAATTTTTAGATTCATAAATTCGATCCATACCCGACTCATAAACTTGACCCAACTTCATTGAACATAAGTTAAGCTAACACAAGTATAAGTTATAAATAAATTGACTCAAATTTAACTCAAAATAACTCAAATACGAGTTAATGAGTCAATTTAATTATGACCTATCATTAACTCAACTATCCAAATTAAATCACTCCTTTACTTTAAATTTTAAAATTACTTATTAAATATATATTACATACTTAATATTTTTAATTAAATTTTATAATTATATTAAATTAAACTGAAATTGTTAAATTGATTACATTTTTATACCAAAAATTATGATAAAAATAATGGGCACAAATCATGATGCTTTACCTATTAAATAAGTCAAATTCAGATTAAATTTAAATGAACTAAATTTAAAAGTAATTTCACCAAAATTTGATCTGTCTACCCGAATTACCACCCCTAACCTCCGTATAATTAATCAAGGGATAAAACAACAATTATAATTTTAAATTATTCATGCTCAAACAAATTGTAATACAACCACATGTTTAGGTTCAAAACATGGAATACATTCTTGTTTCCGAGAATCAAAATCAGGATTAAAATAATATTAATTTAAAAAATAATAATAATAATAATAATAATAATAATAAATAAATTTTTTTTATTATTCTACACAAATTTTAGTATAAAAAATATTATTTTATTTCATATACTTAATAATTTTTAATAAAAATATTAATTTTATTTCACAATACTCAATCAAACATTTTAGTCTAAAATATGAAATAAAATTAATATTTTTATTAAAAATTATTAAATATATAAAACAAAATAATATTATTTTGGGCCATTTACATACATACCTCTTAAATCATCTTAAATTACATATTAAATCCCTCATTTTTAAATTTTACAACTTAACCCCCTAAATCATCCAAAAATAAAAACTAGTAGAATACATGTATTTGCAAATATATTTATAATATTTGTATATACATATTATTGGTAATAAACATCCAAGTAATTATAAATTAGCAAAAAATATACTTTAAAAATCTTGAGAAAGACCTAAATATGTTATTTTTGGATGATTTGGAGTTAAGTTGTAAAATTAAAAAATAAAAAGTTTAATATGTAATTCAAGATGATTTAAGGAGTATGTATGTAATTCTCTCTATTATTTTATATTAAAATTTGTATAGAATAATTAAAAAATTTTATTTATTTATTATTATTATTATTATTATTTTTAAATTAGTACCATTTTGATCTTCACGTCAAACAGAAGCATTGTTGAAGCCCAAATTGCACTATACTCTTTGCCTTTCTGACCGAATCCTCCAAGTATTTCTTCAACTGGGGTACAGGTGGAAAGATATCAGTTTAAAGTCGAAAGGTATGAGCAAAATGTACTGCCTCCCAATGCCTAATGAGATCACGAACCACATCAGCATTGAACAAATCAACATACCCATAAGCATCGCTCTTATAAATGGTTCTAAAAATTGCTCAGCTTGCCTTATGACGCATCATCCAGTAGTAAATTCTTAGATTTCTTTAAGCATAAGCCTGACGGTGGCAACCCATTGAAAAAAATGGAAGGAGAATCGGGAAACCCACGCAAATAGTCTGCAGAATACCGAGCTTGCATTTTGTGTGCTAGACCAAGAGTAGGAATGGCAACGGGGCGGGTTTGGGTCGGGTTTATAAATACTCATACCCGCCCCGCTATATATCATTCATTACCTATACCCGCCCCATACCAAAAGCGCAGCAGAGCTCAGGCGCCTGCCTACAACAAATCAACAATGAGACATAGCCAACATCAATTTTGCAGAGTTCATCCTCATCAAACTCAGACGAAATGCTACACGTTGCGACTTCCTTGGCCCGCTGCTTTATTTCAACTCTCAAGGGGTGCTCGCCACCAGGCTCAATCATCCTCAAGAGGGGAGCAATAGATTCCAGCAAAAAGAGACAGGATCTGCGCATCATCTAAATTTTACTCTCTCTAAGCCCTATTTGGCGCGATTTGGCGCGAGGACCAAAACAAGATCAAAACAGGACCAAAATGGGACCAATTTAAAAAACAACAATAATAATAATATATAAATATTTTAAATTATTTTACACAAATTCAAATATAAAAAAATATTATTTTACTTTATATACTCAACAATTTAAAATAAAAATATCAACTTTATTTCACATTCTAGACCAAAATATTCAAATCGAGTATTTTGATCTAAGATGTAAAATAAAGTTTATATTTTTATTAAAAATTATCGAATATGTGAAGTAAAATATTATTTTTTATATTAAAATTTGTGTAGAATAATTAAAATAATTTATTTATTATTATTATTGTTATTTTTTAAATTAGTACTATTTTTGTTCTGTTTTGATCCTCGCGCCAAACAGGGCAGATTATATTGCCCCTTAGGCTCTGTTTGGTAATAAGAAAAAAAAGAAGGTTTGGTTGGAATTTTTAGCCATTTTTGAAAAATATGTATGATGTGAAATAAAGTAAGTTGGTTATGATTGATTTATTGAGAATTATATTGGATGTGAAATAAAGTTGATTGATTTATTGAGAATTGTGTTGGATGTGAAATAAAGTTGATTGATTTATTGAGAATTGTGTTAGATGTGAAATAAAGTGATTGTTTAATGTTAGAATTTGTGTGAGATGAGATATAAAATAATTTTTTAAGTTTTTTTTTAAATAAATTTAAGATTTTGGCCATGGCTAATTTTAGCCATGATTTTTAGTCCATTGCCAAACAAAGCCTTAGGGTAGAATTCCTCTAAGGTATCCAGCACCAGATGGCTGGTTCGTTTGCACATTTTAATACAAGGGTAAATTCATTGCTCATGCCGGCAAGGCATTTCCTTTTGTCTGAAACATATTTCAGAAGGCCTTTATAGCATTCATCTCCTCACAAAGTTGTGCATCAACTGCGTACAAGGCTTAACCTTGTCGATTATGAAAGGCTAATCATGTATTAATAGTAAAACTCACCTCATGTGCTAACCCTGGTTTCTAGCATTAGGGGTGCCCACCTTGCATTTGTTGTGTGACTCGAGAATGGTAGAAACAGCAACATTTTTGAACTGCTGGATACAATCCGGTAAGTCCTGTTTTCCGGCGGCAACTGTTGCCTCCCGTTTTTCTGCAAGCAATGTACAATACTCTTTGGTTCTGTTTGGTAATAAGAAAAAAAAAGAAGATGTAGTTGAAATTTTTAGCTATTTTTGAAAAATATGTATGATGTGAAATAAAGTAAGTTGGTTATATTAAAAATTGTGTATGATGTGAAATAAAGTTGATTGATTTATTGAGAATTATGTTGGATGTGAAATAAAGTGATTGTTTAATGTTGGAATTTGTGTGAGATGAGATATAAAATAATTTTTTAAATTTTTTTAAAATAAATTTAAGATTTTGATTATAGGTAATTTTAGTCATAATTTTTAGCCCATTGCCAAACAGGGCCTTTGTCTTCTTAACCTCGATTGTTTTCTCCTTGGCTTTTAATTTTGTCAAAATTCTTCTGCAATGATTGTTGAATGCCATTGAAATGGTGCCTGATGTCCTACAATAGAGCTTTAGCTCTATTAGATTCCATCTCAACAAGTGACTTCCCAATTTGCTTCACCGTTTCTCCTAAGGTCTCTATGTCCGCAACAACAACATATGACGAATATTAGAATTAATTTTATTTCAACTGTAAATTTCAACATAAATTTCAACTGTAAAATTCAACTTTATTTCACATCCAACACAACCATATGACGAATATTAGAATTAATTTTATTTCATATTTTACACACTTCTCGATATTAAACTAAATTTCTTCCCCAAAATTCAACCCTTGAACTAAATGAGGCCAAAATGATTCCTGCAGAACTAGTACATGCCACAATTCTGGTCTAAGTGCATCAAACATAAAAAAGAAACATACACAAAAATCTGATCCTGATGAACTTGATTCAGTTAATGGAGTACAATATAAGACTCACTAATCTAATCTGAGGAGGTTTAGGGATGCTAGAAGATCAGTTCTCAATATAAGTTGGAAAAAAAAAATTCAATTTAGTCCTAAATTGCAAGTGATATTCTTAAAAAAAGTTTAAAAAATTTACATTTATAAAACAAAATGGTGGCTATTTGGCAACATTAACTAGCAAAACATAGAAATTATTTTTCTACCAACTCTCCTAAAAAATTAAGCTAATAGAAAAAGGCACCATCAATTCACTTATTATAATGCACACTCAATGCCTACGAGTTGAAACCAATATTTCTTTCGATAGTGGCACACCCACTAATAGTTATGTCAGGCAAGCGAAGGTACTGAGTCAGTAATGACCACACCTAGGCCATCCATGCATTGTTTTTCCCAACATATGATTCCTTAGCATTTAAGATCATAATTGCAAATAAGCTGAATTTTAATATTTTAGACACAGTTAAGATTTTGGTGGTAGTTTAACTACAAATCTATTAAAATTAAAAAATAAAATATTTTTTTCACTTGTCCAAAAAAAACTTGAACCAAACGAGGCTAATGATAGAATCCAATTCATGGATATGTAAACTCTTCTATATCCATTCCAATTCAAAAACATATCAATTGCATGTACACTCATATACACTTCTTTCTATCTCAAGATGACTTTAATAAGCATACAAAAATAAACATCTTGAATCTTCTCCATTTTTCCTGATCTAAGGCATGTTGCCAGTCACCTTTCCCAAGAGGTCTACCACCATCATGGCCTCACATCCTCACATCTATAACCGTCAAATGGGTAATCATTGGTCAAATCCGATTGCTCTTTATCTTAATCACTAACAACCAATTCTTATTCCTCTGAGCATGTTAATAGAGATTTCAAACTTGGCGTTAGGTTTTTATACCCAAAATACGTCATCACAAACCTAAATCTCCAATGATAGGCTTCCATACCCTTCATATGCCATTGTGAAAAAAAATCTATCGATAGGCCATCATGCCCTTCATATGCCACTAAAACCTAAGCTTTAAAAATTTTCACAATTACAAAAAAGAATTTTGAAAACCTGAACTTTGACAGCTACAATGTCGCAAATTAACCTTTTGAATGCAGGTTCTTCACCATTACAACCCCATATTTATGATAACTATGTGAATCTCCATGCTTTAGTAATTATATACATATAGCACACCCACAGAATATAAGTCCTAATCAAAGTTTGCTGACTTCGATCGAAGACTTATGTCAGACTTATAACACTATGCTTTCATAATAGGTTGCCATGCCTTTAGATATACTATCATGTAAACTCAACAAGTTAGATACATAGATGCCTAAATATCACAAGTGAATAATCCCAATTTCATAATTGCAGAAGTAGAGGACGTCTGAGTAAACCAGATTGATTGAAAGTGACATGCCTAATCCAACACTACCTAATTCCTTTAAATGAGGGAACCTATGGCTTTTAACAAATCATTACACGTAGGCTTCAATGCAGCTGGTTAAGTGAATATGTCTAGTACGCTCATTGAACCCTTATCTCCAGACAAAAGGAAACACAACAATAGAAATGTCATAGATAGCTATCCCAAAATACTCTGTTTCAATTAATGATAGCATCCAAGGAATTCAATATTCCCGTATCTTTCTAAGTTTACTAATAGAATCATTTCCACTTCTCTTGCAAAATTCCCACAAAATTTAAGATATGTAACATGATGTATTCCAAGCTCTATAGTTCCTTCCATGTCCCATTCCCATTACAAAAACTTTATATGGCATCCATTATTTCTCCGCCGTATCCAAATTCACTGCACAGGGAACAGACAGCAGATTTAGAACATATAATCAGGTTATCGAGCTAAGATTAGGTTCATGAAGAAAGAGATGTTATCAAGCAATACATTTTCCGTTCCTCAAGAATAAAAAAGGGATTGCTCTCTAACGTGACCTGAGTGAGGTGATGCTAGGAATCGTTTGTTTTAATAAAAAAAAAATACTAGCAAAGAAACAGTGGATGCTTGCGAGCGGGGGAGATAATCTGGGGGAAATGTTAGGCACCTGCGAGTTTTGAGAGAAGGAACAAAACAACAAGATAAATGCCACTGGAAATCGGAATAGGTACTGCACAAGCAAACGATGCTTCAGTTTGATCTGCTCGAGCAATGGAGGCTCAGAGTGTGACGCCTGACAGCAATTCCGGTGAGTCGGTGACGAAGACTGTCTTGGGGGAACTGTACGAGAGGCTAGGGTTTGAGAAAGGTCCCCGAGTGGAGCTAGGGATTCACAAAGGATGATTTATAGCATCTTCTTCAAAGGCATTAGAATTTTCCTACCTAATTTAAACTTTTAAATAATAATTAATCAATTTATTAGTATTAAGAATGTGAGGCAGGGCTTTTTTTTTTTTAAGATTGGATCATTTTTACTTTGAACTTATTTTTTTGAGCAATTTTTTAAATATATATGTAAAAAATAAAATAAAAAATACTTTGTAATCCTAATAAATTATCCTAAATATTAAATTCAATTAATATTTTTAAAGTGAAAATGATTCTATAAGTAAAAAATTAATTTGCTCAATAATAATGTTATATAAAGAATTTTAATGGTAAAGTTAAAGAGTTATATGAATGTCTATCATTCATTATGTATTTGACTAAATAAATAAATTCTTTACAAGTCTTCATTTAGAATATTTTCAATCAAGAATTAGTACATTACTTTTAAGAGAATGATATTCATTATCCAGAATTACATTAATAAAAAATTTGGAAATGTATTCAATCTTTAGAAACATTTATTTAATATATCTGCATAATATATAAAATAAATTTAATTTTAATTATTTAAAATCATGTATAAGTTAAAATAAAAAAAATAACAACATAGAGTATTATAAAATAATTCAAAAAGTAATTATCTATATATATATATATATATATATTATTTTAGATAAAATTTAAATTTAACTTTATTTAATTAATTTATAAAATATCTTATTGACTAATTTTTAATATTTATTGGAAGATAACTTTAAAAATATTATAATTAATTTAAAACTTATTAATTATAATTTTAAAATTTTCTATGAGCATATTTTGATAATGTTTTCATAAATTATGATCAATAAATTTTCGAGTTTTAAATTATATTAAAAATTTATTATAAATTTCCATTTTATTATATTTTGTAAATTTATGTTTGCTAAATTATTATTCAATAAGTTATTATTTAAATACTTTACAGTATTATAAAATTTACAACTAGTAAAACCATTATATTTGCTAAATTTTTTACGCAAATAATCATATGTTATAATATATATATATATATAACAATATTATAAAATAATTTATCTACTGTAAAACATAAATACAATTTATAGCACAACATAATGCATTGTTATATAAAAATTTAATACAAATCTTATTAGTTTTTTATAAATTTGTACAAATAAAGGTTTTGTAAATAAAAAATAAAAAAAATAATTATAAAAAATAAAATCTAAAGATAATTGAAAACTTGTCAATTTCACTTATAACAAAAATTTTCGAATGAAATTATTAATTATCCTTAAACAAATCTTTCCACCTTCATTGAAATTATAACTATTTAATAAAAGTCATAAATCTTGCCACCATCATTTAAATTATAATTAATTAATAAAATTCATAATTATAAATTTAAATTTCTAATTATATATATCATGATACTTTTAAATAAATAATAATTTTATTAAGATTACTTTATTACATTTTATAAAATTATTAATTTAATATTACTATTCAAAATGTCATATATAATGTAGTTATTAAAATATTTACTTAAGCTTATTATAATTTTACTTAAAAATTATTTATCAAGATATATAGTTTATCATAAAAATAGTTATTCTCAAAAAATTATTTTAAAGATTAATAATAAAATTTATGTATAAATACCTTTGAAATATTTTTAATTGAAAATTGTATATAAAATTTAAAGAAATTAACATTATTTATGCTAATAATTTTAAATTTTTTAAAAATAAAATAAAAATAAAAATTGAATTCATAATGAGATTGCTATTAAAAATGAAATTTTATATAATTTTATTTTTTTTAAAGCGCATTCCTTCTTTTATTTTAGAAATCATGAGGTCTTATCATTTTATAATCTTCCTCAATAGAGGAAGATAAATATCACAACAATGTGGGATTATTTTAAATTATGCTAAAGTTAAAAAATGTTTTGACTTCAATGCAAAAGTTTAATGTTATTTCAACATCAATAACATCTAAATAAAATATTATCAATAAATTAGTTTCTATTTAATTTAATATCATTATTTTCAAAAGTGCAGTGCTATTACATTATTTTTATTTTTTATCCTGATCTTTTAATAATTACTCTACTGTTCACATATTCTCATTATTAAGTTAGAGTAATATTCAATGATGACTAATATTAATATAGTAATTAATTTAATATTATATTAAAGTTATGTCATATTATTTAGATTCTCGACATCACGGTGTAAATTTTTAGTGATAATTTTATAAAATTATTTAACTTATCATCAAATAAAATAAATATTTTAAGACAACGTAACATAATATCAAAATAATATTGAACTAAATATAAAAAATGACCTCATATATTTAACTTTAATAACAAAAAATAAACAAATTACACATAATAATTTCTATAATTTATCATAGAAGAATTGCTATGAAAATGAGTGTATAAATTTCCAAAACCTAATTGGATTAAAATTTGATCAAGCTTTGGGATGGGTTATATATATATATATATATATTAAATTAAAAAAATTGAGGTGCCCTCTTCAACTAGAGTGTTAATGTACCTCAATTTGACTCAGAACCATAATGAAGTTCAGTTCACTTGTCAATTATTTTTTTAATAAATTAAAACCTTTTTTATTTAAGTATAAAAGAATAATGAGAGCTTGTGACATTTCTTCTAAATAATAAAAACCATTCATAAATATCTTTATAAAACTTTGATTACTGTTAAATAATGATTTGGAATGTAAGATTTGTCCACAATAATTGTAGATTTGATATGAATTGACGTAGGATGTAGGGGATCCCAAGAAATACAAAAAAAGAGAGTCCTGAGAGACGGCGGCGCGCAGAGGGGTAAACCTATTAGCTAAGGTTCAAAAGAGAGAGAGAGAGAGAAAGAAACACCCAGAGCAGCACATAGAGATTTAAGGTAATTCAAGAAGGAGTTCCCCTATGTCCACCGAACAATCTGCTAAAGAATTTCACTATGAAAAAAAGAATAGCCGTAAGGGCTCATACAATACTTAGAAAGAAAGAAGGAGAGAGAGAGAGCTCCACAGTTGGAGCTCTCATTCAGTGTGAACAAGGGGACCAGAGAATTATTTATGTTTTAGTAGTTGTTTTCTCTTTTTCACTACCCTCCTTGCTAAAGACTGTTCAAGGTATTTGTAGGCGGTGGACTGTACAGCTTTGTCCTATTTTTCCGGAGAAAAAGAGGTGAACAAACTCTGAGCTCGCGTAGCTTGTCGGCCGCTGGAGGGACCAAAAGCAGCAAAAGGGGAGCATGATCTTTTAGTATTGGTGCGGCTTCTGGGGATCCGTGACAGCTGGAGCATGCGTATCCTTGATTTGCGGGTCTAAAAAAAGTGTCTTATACGAGGAACAGCGCGGTCGGGCCACACCGATTGTGACAGGTACAGCTGAGTAACATCATCATCGAAGTTAGCAGGGATGGTCCTGGCTCGTCGGGGACAAGGCTTGGTTGAACCCTCATTGCCGGGGTTTGAGATCTGCTAGAATAGATGAGTGAATTAGTAAATAAATAAAGGTTAAATGCTAGCTCGGTGCACATGTACGGTAGAGATGCAGTGCTGAAACCACGTATTACCAGTATGTATATTAATGAAAAATAAAATTAATTAATTATATTAAAAATAATATAAATGTGAAATAAAATTAATAAGTGCATTAAAAATTATATATAATATGATATAAAATTAATTTTTTATATAAAAATCTGTATAAAATTTAATGTAAATTTAATAATTAAAATTCTTAAATAATTAAAAAGTTTTTAATCAAACTTGAAATTCCCATTTCCAAAGAATAATTAAGGGTCCATTTATTTTGATAAAATAACTATTTCATTTTATTTTTATTTTTTATGTAATAAATATTCTTACATTTATTTTGATAAAATAGCTATTTTATAAAAATATTTAATTCACATTTTATAAAATAACTATTTTTCCCCTAAAAACAGCTATTCCTTAACTATTTTTTATAAATTAAAATTATTATTTTAAAATGATCTATGTCCATATTTCATACATATATGCATATGCACATACATATATACATCATTATATGTATACTATATATTATATGTACTTATATAAATTATATTCATCTAATTATTTATATAAAATTAAATTTAATAATAATAAATAATATAAAATTTTATTAATTATATTTATGAGTATTTAGTATCATTCTTTTATATTCACTATTTATTTTATATCATATTCCATTTAAGTAAATAAAGCAATTGTCATTCTATTTTCTCTAAAATAATAATTTCATTTTATTTCATTAAAATAAATATACCATAAAAAAAATATTTTTTTCTCAAGATGATGGCTCAATGTAAACCAAGTTAAAGTAAAGCTAATAACAAACATTCATCAAATCACATTGAAAATTCAAACCATACCCTCAATATAAATGTTTCTGCATCAGAACTTCAGGTCAAGATTTTAAAACTCGGTTCGGTTCCAAAAAGTCACATTTTTTAAGTAAAATGTTTCAAAAGGCACAGCTCTCTATAAAGATACTTTAATAATAATCATTAAAAAATTTAATTTTTTAAGTAATTTATAGAAATTGCCAAAACTGTTCATCTATCTCTGCTTTAAATAATAAACTGACATATATTATTCTCGTGATATTATTTTTTGGGATAATTACAATTAGGTCTTTGACTTTGACGCTTAATAACACACAGGTCCATATTTTTTTAAATTATAACATGGGATATGTGAGTTTTAATAAATTATCAAATGAGTCCTTTTTTATTTTTTTATTATCAATTCGTGCGCAACCCACCGGCTGCCGCGCAGTGGGTCGCGCATGCAGCGCGGCCATCGAACCAACCGAGCGGCCTCGCGCGTGCACGGAGATCGGGGGGAGAAAGAAAGGCCGCCTCTCTCTCCCAATCTCCGCTCACGCACGAGGCCGCGCGGCTCGCACGTGCGCAGAGATCTGGCGGTGTTAGAACCTTCCTTAATAGCAGCTCAAGCCGAATAACTCTCAAGCCTAACAACAACTCAAGCCTAATAACAGCTTAAATCGAACAGCAGCTCAAGCCTAACAGCAGCTCAAGCCTAACAGCAACTCAAGCCGAGCAACTCAAGCCTAACAGCAGCTCAAGTTGAACAACAGCTCAAGCCTAACAATAGCTCAAGCCGAGCAGCTCAAGCCTAACAGCAGCTCAAGCTAAACAGCAGCTCAAAGAGATATCACTAGCCTACTATCCGTACTACTATGTCAACTCAGCATTTAAGACAGCATGGGAGCCCACTCCCTAATCGTCCTTTGCAGGAATAGATGTCAGATATGCCAGATCGTACCTATTATGTCCCCTACTCTCCAAACTATAAATAAGCAGGAGGAGGAGAAGCTAAGCGGGGATTTTCTCTCTCTGGAGACCCTTCCTGATGCAGCGCGGAGATCGGTTTTAAGGCGAACCTAACGTTACCAATATTAAGCTAGCGCCTAGATTTATATGTGTATATTTAAATGACTAAATACAAATGAAAGGAGATTAAACCAAGTTTTTTTTAATCATCTTAAATATTTCATGACGCTTATGTGAAAATGCAAATATTTATATTTAATATAATTTGAAAAAACTTGGTTTAATCTCTTTTCATTTGTATTTAGTCATTTAAATATACACATATAAATCTAGGCGATAGCTTAATATTGGTAGCGTCAGGTTCGCCTTAAAACCGATCCCCGCGCTGCATCAGCTTGGTATCAGAGCCTTGGTTCAGCCTAGGTTCACCTTAGGTTCATTCTAGGTTAGTGCTTAGGTTTGCATTTAGTTTACATTTTAATTTGCATTTTAGTCCATGATGTCAACCCGTAGTGGCCTACATTTTCGGGATAATGAGATCGAGAATACTCCTCGTGATCTCATATTGCAACTTCAGGAACAAATAAAAAATTTAACTAATGAAGTAGCAGCCCTGAAAGTTAGTAAAATCACTACCTCTGAAATGACACGTGTTACTGAAGAACACGTTGGGGCTTTACAGAGCCATCCACCTCGGATGGTTATCCCACCTCCTAGGACAACACCAGAACCTGACCTTCCTGATGATGATCTGTTCTATGAGAGTGGTGATTATTATCATCTTCCTAGACGCCAGACTAGGTCCATAGGACCTCGAAGTGGGGCGTACCTTCTCCAAGGTGAAGGAGGTAGATTACAATATGGATACGACGCTCCTTATTGGGCTCGTAACCCATATCAAAGAGAGCCCCCACGGATATCTGCTCCGCGACAACCGTATCGTCAGGATCGTTATCCTGATCCTATGCCACGACGCTATGAGCGTGAGACTAGAGATGCTAGACGCCCTGAGCGTGATCCTGATGCTGACCTAACCCGTAGGGTTAAGGTTGACCCACCCACTTTTGATGGTCGACTTGACCCTAAGATTTTTTGCTGATTGGGTTATAGACATGGACCAGTTTTTCGACTGGCAGCCAATGTCTGACCTGAATAGGGTTCGATTTACTAAGATGAAGCTGGTAGGTCATGCTAAGACTTATTGGGTCAATCTAGAGAGGCAAGGGTATAGGAATGGTCAGCCTACTGTTTCTTCATGGGAGGAGATGAAAGAGCTCCTTAAGGCCAAGTACCTCCCATATTTCTTTCAAGATAGACTCATGGATGAATTAGCTCATTTGAGGCAAGGTTCTTTGAGTGTCACTGACTACATGAGCCAGTTCGATGAATTGCTGGTTCGATGTGACCTCCAGGAAGATGAACAATATACCATTGCCCGATTTAGAGCTGGATTACGGGCTGATATAAAGAGAGAGATGTTGACTCGACAAGTCTACACTCTGGAGGAGGCGTTTTTGATTATCTGTGAGAGATTCTACTCAGAGCTGAGTTTTGAAGAGATCCGGGCAGGTGGCCAAGGATTTCTCGCCGGCACTGCGGCAGGTGGCTGCATTCGGCGTGTTCTCCACAGATCGGAGTCGAGCAGGTGGCTGCGGCTTCATTTCAGGAATGACTCAGAGATCCGGACAGGTGGTCACGGATTTCGTCGTCGGCACGGCAGCAGGCGGCTGCGATCGACGTTCTTCCACTGATCGAACCGAGCAGGTGGCTGAGGCTTCGACTTTGAGATCCGATTATCCTTGGTTTGCTTATAGTGCATCTTAGTTCTCCATTTTCCCTGTTTTCCCTGTTTTGCTATTTCCCGTTTTCCTTTCATGTGTTATTTACATGAATTCTCAGCTCAGTATTTTTTTTCATTAATTCCTGCTGGCTGCTGTGTTCTCAAGAAGACTGAATTCCTGCATTGCTTCGATCTTATGTCTTTATTTCCATATAAGCTCTAGTTAATATTGAGTTTCAAGTGCTTGTTTTTTGAGAAGGAAATTCACTGTTTATTCCATATTACACCCCTCTTTAAGCTGAATTGTGAAATTCTTATTTGGTGAAGGATTTTATATATTGAATAGTTTGGATAAAATTATCATGTGCCGGAATTTCAAGGTAAATGTGTATGCGACAATTCATCTTGGGTTTTGAAAAGTTAATTATCTTACTTGCATAAGTTTGTCTGAATTTATTTGGATAGCATTTTAAATCATCTCAGTTATTTCATGATGTGTATGTGAATATGCAAAATAATTATAGTTAATATAATTTAAAAAAACTTGATTTAAATCTCCTCTTTATTTGCATTTAATCATTTAAATATATACATATAAATCTAGGCACTAATTTAATATTGGTAATGTTAGGTTCGCCTTAAAACCGATCCCCGCGCTGCATCACTTCCTCTCTCACTCTCTCTAGCTGAGCTGCCCCTCTCTCTCTATCCCTCACTTGTACTCATTCGGTCTCCCTTTAAAGACCCTCAAGCTTTGTAAGGGAAGAGATTCGATTAGTGGATTCAAATCGCCTAGACGACTTCGTGATTTTTCCCCGGACACTCGGGTTTCCACGTTAAAAGTATTGTCTCATTTCATTCTGTTATGACATATTTTTTGTATCAACAGTGGTGCCCTCACGCAGGATCGATACTTCACTACGTCAGATTCTCTTCTCTAAAACCCTCACTACGTGAGATCCCTTCTCTAAAATCCCCTTCTCGAAGTCCCAGCTCATGGTCAAGCCAGCTTGGTGACGGGCGGTCAAGGGCAAACCCTTTCTCAAAGTCCCAGCTCACGATCATGGCGCCTCGACGACAAAGTTAAGGGTAACCCTTTCTCTAAAAACCCCTTCTCAAAGTCCCAACTCATGGTCAAGACAGCTCGGCGACGGGCAGTCAAGGGCAATCCCCTTCTCGAAGTCCCAGCTTACGACCAAAGCAACTCGGCGACTGAGAGTCAAGGGTGACCTCTTTCCTAAAACCTCTTCTCGAACAGCAGCTTCCACGAAGCAGCTCAACCATAACGAGCTAACAACTCTACAGAGAGTAATCTCTTCTCTAACACCCCTCGTTGAACAGCTCTCCTCTAACAGCTCTTCTCAGCAGCTTCCACGAAAGTAATCTTTTCTCTAACACCCCTCGTCGAACAGCTCTCCTCTAACAGCTCTTCTCAGCAGCTTCCACGAAGCAGCTCAACCATGACGAGCTAACGACTCTACAGGGAGTAATCTCTTCTCTAACACCCCTCGTCGAACAGCTCTCATCTAACAGCTCTTCTCTGTAGCTTCCACAACGTAGCCCATCCATGTCGAACTGATGACTCTGCAGGAAGGATTTCCATTGAGGCCCACTAAATCAGCATGATCAAAACTAGCACGTACATCAATGTACGTTATGCTCTGGAGGGGGACATGTTAGAACCTTCTCTAACAGCAACTCAAGCCGAGCAGCTCAAGCCTAACAGCAGCTCAAGTCGAACAGCAGCTCAAGTCAAATAGCAGCTCAAGCCTAACAGCAGCTCATGCCGAGCAGCTCAAGCCTAACAACAGCTTAAGTCGAACAACAACTCAAGTCGAACAGCAACTCAAGCCTAACAACAACTCAAGCCGAGCAGCTCAAGTCGAACAGCAACTCAAGTCGAACAGCAGCTCAAGCCGAACAGCAGCTCAAGCCGGACAACAACTCAAGCCTAACAGCAGCTCTCAATAACAGCAGCTCAAGTCGAACAGCAACTCAAGCCTAACAGCAGCACAAGTTGAACAATAGCTCAAGCTTAAAAACAACTCAAGCCGAGCAGCTCAAGCCTAACAGCAGCTCAAGCCGAACAACAGCTCAAAGAGATATCACCAGCATACTCTCCATACTACTATGTCAACTCAGCATTTAAGACAACATGGGAGCCCACTCCCTAATCGTTTTTTGTAGGATTAGGTGTCAGATGTGCCAGACCGTACCTATTATGTCATCTCCTCTCCAAGCTATAAATAAGCAGGAGGAGGAGAAGCTAAGCGGGGATTTTCTCTCTCTGGAGACCCTTCCTTTCTCTCTCTGACTGAGTTGCCCCTCTCTCTCTATCCCTCTCTTGTACTTATTCGATTTCCCTTTAAAGACCCTCAAGCTTTGTAAGGGAAGAGATTCGATTAGTAGATTCAAATCGCCTAGACGACATCATGATTTTTCCCCCGGACACTCGGGTTTCTACGTAAAAAGTATCGTCTCATTTCATTCTGTTTTGACATATTTTTTACATCAACAGGTGGAGAGAGGGGGGAGGGATAAAATGATAATTTTAAAAAAATTTAATAATAAAAAAATAAAAGAAGATCCATTTGATAATTTATTAAAACTCAGAGACCCAATGTTATAATTTTAAAAATGTAAACTTGTGCATTATTAAGCGTTAAACTCAGAGACCTGATTGTAATTATCCCTTATTTTTTTAAAAAAATTTATCAACGCTAACAACTTGAACAGAAATAAAAACAGGGAAGAAGACAACAAAGCTGACTTGAGCACTGAAAAACAGGATACAATCTATTACAACAGACTATCATCTGAGACCCAATAGACTATCAACAGAGCTGCATAACTGATGAAACTTGAGAAATAACAGTGACAGATGAATGTCAAGTAGAACATAGCATTCAAACTACATATTATTACTGATCTTTGCGAACAATATCCTGCCTGATGTGCCTGAGGAGAACAGGAATCACAATTTCAGGACAGCTGAGCTGTGGAAGATGGCCGTCGGACCGCATGATCTCTACAACAGACTCTCCACCAAGGTTTTCATGCAGGTACTCCGCCACTTTGACGGGGACAGCGAGGTCCCTGGTGCTCTGAAGTATGTGGCAGGGCACCGTCACATCCCGAAGGACATTTCTTAAATCACTATGGAATATCGTCTGCGCGAGGCTCATCGCAATGTCGGGGCGCATGTTGAAGAGAGTGCGACTGAACTCTTGAACAGCGGGCGAATCCATGTCTCCCCCAACAGCTAGAGGGGCGAAACCGGCGACCCATGCCTCGTAATTTGATCTGATAGCATCAAACAGCTGGTCCAAGTCATCCACTTCGAAGCCACCACAATAGTGGGCATCATTTACATACCTATCGAGAGGAGAGGAGGGGGATTAATAGGCCAAAAGAAGAACCAACATAAAGTCGATGAAAATCGAAGCACTGTTTCATTCAAAACTCCTGAAAAGACACAGCATGACTATGTAGTAGTCATAGTAAATGAAACTTCTGCGAAAAGAAAACGTTACACATACATGGAATGAACAATCAACAGAGAAATTACATTTAAACCAAATTCAAATTGATAGAAAACAATGATGCTCATGATTATCATCAATGGCAAATAGTCCAAATCTGACTCAGCTATTGCACTTCATTCATTCCGCATATTTCTAAAGATATTAGATTCCTTTTTTTTTCTTTTAATTTTGATATTAGATTCCCTTTTGATTTTGAAAATATATTAACTTTCTTAGATTCTATACTGAAAACAAAATCCAACCAATAAAGGAGAACTTGTATTATTTAGGATAAATTGCATCTGGATCCATGAGCTAGAATTGTCATTGCACAAAGGTCCAAAAAATTCAAAATGCTGCATTTGAGTCCTCCAGGTGGGAGGGCTTGTTGCCGTTTGGTTTGGTCCATACAATAACCGCACATTAAAAATCAAGTTATATATATGTATATCAACTCGCTATCTCCCTCCATGTTCATCTTCTTCTCCTTCTAGTCGTGGAAAAGCCCCACTGGGTTCTCTAAAGGTTTAATCGAAGAGACTAGCATAAACCATAGCAAGTGTAAAGAACGTAAGGGAAAAATAGGAGAAAGTTAGAAAAAGAGATGAAATCAATCAAGAACAATTTAGCCTCAAAAAATACCACTTGAAAGCAAATAATAGCTGACTTCCAGGTTTTAATCCAAAAGGATCCACTTCAGAAGCACCAAACACAAGGACCCATGCGCCAAAAAAAAAAACAAAGGACCCAGAAGCAATGAATTTCAATTTTTGGAACATATCTGCAATGGTGCGATGAGAAGTTCCTTCAAGATGAGCAAAGGACACTAACCTCGCCTTGAGGAATATTGTCCAATGCAGCAAGATAAATTAGAAAAAAGAAGAAAGAAAGAAAGAAGAAACAAAAATTAAAGTTTTTTAATGCGAAAAAACTAAAATGGGAAAAATCATAATGCCTGTATACTAAGCAAGGATCACTAACAAGGAGTTTCATTGCAGACAGACAATTACAAGTGGATGAAACTTAGGAGAGTTCAAGGAATCGTAAAAACTTGATCTCAACGGTCTTCCGAGTGTTATGGTTCATTGACACTGAGAAGTACATCCTCCAGTCTTTTGGCAATAGTTTGGGATTCACGATCGTAGTCCATGTTAATGACGCCATGGTCCAACCAATCAACAAACTTTGCTGACATGGTATGTTCATCAAAATCACAAGTGGCTCGACCTCAAGAGGATGTAGTTGAGGGAGCGAGATATTGGAATCTGAACACAGAGAAGCTTGAACTCAATGAGTTGGTCCTTGAGGGAGACAATCATGGTCAGAGAAATGAAACTTGAGATCACAAATAACCTGACGTCAAGAATCATTAAGCACCTAAGGTTGAGAAGAGATCTCAAGGAAAGAGTAGTCAAGGGCACAAAATAGAATCTTAAGGGCAATATCAAAGTCATAATGTGGCTCCTGAACATAGTCAATTTCTTGTATAAAAGATCTTTTGGAATTTTAGTCATTCTACAATGTGGACAACTGAGATGGCGTTTGCAGGGTTAACATCATGCCTCTACTTGAAGGCCTCCGATGCAATTTTTTGCTTTATATTGTTATTATATCTTGTAAATTTTTGAATACATAAATCCACATATTTATATCCTACATCATTTTCTTGAATCTAATTGAACAATGACAACAAGGGAGATCAATCCATCCCACCTGTATCAGTTTTTCTTATTCCATCCAAAATTCAAAACAAGACAATATCAAATGAAGATTTTCCATTTAATATATAGTGGAATAGGACAACTAATTTACAAGACAATATCAAATCTCATAATTTATTCGTAGATTATTACTAATATTTTGAAATCTAGTTCATCCATGTATATCGCCATAGTTCAAACATGGGATGATCGTTGTACATAAGTATGAACACCTCACTGTACATCCAAAGTGTCGTGTTATATTGTATCCCTATGTTCTCGTGTCGTGTGCGTACTTCCAAGACACTTCAATAATATTGAGCAAAAGCCATGATAAATTACACTATCATATAGATATTTATTATTTAATTATTATATTATTTGATGTGTCTTGCGGTATCTATGGTCTGTAATTTGAATTATTGTGTCATGTCATATTGTATTCCTGCATTCTCATGTTGTGCCTGTGCTTCCTAGGTGAATGTTCCAGCAGTTACTATAAAAATCAAGGTGACAAAAAGCACAAGGACTTAAAATCATCTTCTGTCATCAGTTATTTACATTTTCTTACAACAATAACAAAGTAACATCACAACCTCATATCAGAACTTCAATAATAGCAGAATCACTACAGTGAAATCTTCTGATTTCCTTATCTCCCCTGTTTCACTTCCAATGAAGCAGAGACAACAGGAAGCGTACACTAAAAATTCCTTCCACATCCATCTATTTAAAGCTAACACAACTAAGAGTACTAATAAAGGCCCTTCAATTCAATTTTCTGATTCAATTGACCTTCACAGCTCATCCACATGAAACTCAGCTAAAAAAATAAGATTTTCCCAGCGATCCAGAAGGAAAAATAACGCAAAAAACAAGCAAAACAAAGCCCAGTACAAGTTCTAGAGTAAAATCAATAGACCAGAGGAGCCATCAAACAAAAAAATAGCACAAATAATGAATACTGATTGGTGCAAACACCATTCAGCTCGTCCATTTTGGGGTCCGACTTAAGCTCATATTCAATGAACCCACCGAAACAACTCATCTGGGGAAAAACGAAGAAGAAGTTCAAAGAGGCAAAAAGTCGAACAGGTGATGTGCAGAGTGGGGATTGAAAATCCTGACCTGGGAGAAGCTCCAAGCATGATGATCTTCTCGAAAAAGTCAGGGCGGGAGATGGAGGCGATGGCCCCGACCATGGCGGACACAGAATGCCCTACAAAGATACAGGAATCTATTTGCAGCTCCTGAAGGATGCCCAGAAGATCGAGCGAATAGCCCTCGAGAACCGAGTACCGCTCGAAATCGAAGTAATCCGGATTCGTCGTGCCGGCGCCCATGTTGTCGAAGAGCACCACTCGGTACTCCTCCACAAGGTGTGGCAGCAGGTGCCTCCACACCGACTGATCCGTCCCAAATCCATGAGCGAGCACGATGATTCTCTCCCCGGTCCCCACCACTCGCACGTTATGTGCCGCCTCCACTATTCCCATCTCTCCTCTCTCTCTCTCTCTCTCTCTCTCGCGCTAGCTCGACAGAGAGAAGAGAAGAGAGAGAGAGGTACCTCTGCGAAGCTCCAGCCACATAATTGAAGGCGGAGAAGGAAGCGACGTAGGCGAGGAACAAAACGATGGAAACGTGGATATTTCGGACCGGGTATATATATAATATTAAAATTTAATAATTATATAAATCCACTAATCTAAAAATCATCCATTTGGGCATTGAAATTATTTTCAAGTGAATATAAATATTTTAATATATATATATATATATATATATATATATTTTTTTTAATCAAAAATTTTTAACGCAAATTACGCCCAGATCTCCGAGTTTAACACTTAATATTATGCAGGTCTATATTTTTAAAATTATAATATTGAGTCCTGAGTTTTAATAAATTATTAAATAGTTTTTCTTATCTTTTAATTATTAAAATTTTTTAAAATTACCATTTTATTCCTGCCATTCTCTCTCTCCTCCCGGACACGCCGCGCTGCAGCCGGACCGTCGGTGGCCGCTCTACCGGCGTGCGCGTCTGATCAGGAGGAGAGAGAGAATGGCAGGGGTAAACGGTAATTTTAAAAAATATTAATAATAAAAAAATAAAAAAAGACCCATTTGATCATTTATTAAAACTCAGGGACCCGATGTTATAATTTTAAAAACGTGAATCAACACGATATTAAGCGTTAAACTCAGGGACCTTAGCGTAATTTACCCTTAAATTTTATAAATCTTCAACAAAATCTAAAGCAATGACAGAAATTTAAAATAATAAATTTATATTATTTTATTTTATTTCGTAACAAAAAAAAATTGAAATGTAATATTTTAAAAACTCAACAACTATTATGCACACATGGATTTTTTGAAATGTAAAATATTATTTAGGTTTTGAGATTAGAAATTAATATTATATAGGTCCATAAATTTAAAAACTATTCAATTAGATTTTGAAATCATTTTCAATCAAATTCTTAAGATTGACATAAATATTTCAATTATATCAGTTTTAATATATTTCATCAATTCTTTAACAAAATCTAAAATAATATTGTCGAAAATTGTGTTAGCAGCAGCAGATCTTGAGGTATTTTAAGGGTATACTTAAAGTAGGACTATGGTATGCTAGGACAAACTCATTTGACTTGTTACGATACACCGACTTCAATTATGACGGCTGCAAGTTAGATCGAAAAAGAAAAAAGTAATGTATTTTTCCAAAACTCGAGTTTCACTTTAGCACCTTTTCTAGTTTTATCAATAAGCAGAATATCATCCGCAAAAAAAATGAACACCAAGGCATTTTTTTTAAAAATATATCTAGTAAAAACCTCCATAACTAATATAAAGAGATATGAATTTAATGCTAAACCTTAATTTAATCTAACTGAAATAGAAAATTTCTTAATCCAACTCTTATTATATTTTTTATTTCACATCATAATATTAAAATAATTTTTTTAAAAAAATATTTTTTTAATATTTCTAAATATGCTCCAACCAATCAAACAAGACTAATTTGTTAGATTAAAACGTTTCAAGTGATGAGAATATAAAATAAAAAAAAATTTAAGATCCGAATGTAATTTTTTATTTTTAAATATGAACCAGCTTACAGTGGCCGATCCCACATTCCACATCGTGCCACGAGGGATCGGCAGCCGATGAATATTCGGATTGATATTTAGCTTAAATTGAGCGTGATTTTTAGTTTATTAAGTCGAAGCATGAGTTATGCTTAGATCGAGTTAACTTAGCTCAAGCTTTATTTTTTTAAATATAAATAATATATTTAATTATTTATTATTTGTACATAAGTATATAAGTATATGTTAGTTTTAGTTAGGATATCTAATAAATGATTTTATGAGTATAATTAATATAATTTTAAATCCTAGTAGGAGTAATTTTTTTAAAAGAATTCCATCCTTAGAGGGCTGATTTGGCTTGACTAAAGCTCGAGTCAGATAGAAATTGAATCGAGCCCGCTCGAATTTGAATCAAATTGAGACCAATAGAGCCTGAGTCGGCTCGAACACGGATTGTCCTTGTCATTAACAGCCAGAGACAAGAGGGAAGTGGACTGGATTGAGTTCGGTGAATTAACTCCAGAGTCTCAATTTTAAATTAATTTAAAAAAATTAAATTTTGAATTGATTTTCTAATAAAAAATTACATATATACCACAAATTTCCATGTTCATTACCCATTTGTATTACACATTTCACACATTTCTCAAAATAATAATTATTTTATTAAACATAATTTTTAAAATTAAATATTACCATATAATGAAGCATAACTTTAACTTAATTAAATTTTTTAAATAATTTGATTAAAATTAACTTTTATAAAAAAATATAATTTAATGTTGGCATATTAATAAATTACATTATTGTTTAAATTCTATTTTTTTACAAATAACAGCCTACATCAAAATTGTTTTTTTTTTAAATTATCAAAGCTTACTTCAAAATGTTGAAAATTCACAAATAACATAAAATCATGCACCGTGCATGGGCCCTGTTTGTTTGACCGTTAAAAATTAACCTGATTTAATTTTAACCAGACATATCACATCGCCAATAAAATTTAATATTAAAAATTAACTTTATTTCACTTCCTACACACATTACTAAAATAATAACTAACTTATATCATATCCCTCACATATCTCAACATAATAATTAACTTTATATCATATCCCTCGTATATCCCAATATAATAATTAATTTTATTTCACATCATTCATAATTTTTAATAAAAAATATTTCTATTTAAATTTAAATTTAATTTTATTAAATTTAATCTTACAAATAAACAAACCCTAAATATATATTTTAACATACATGAAATATTTGTCTATCATGAATAGTGGATGGAACATTTCATATTTATAAGTAAATCTTCAGATAGAGAACTAGCAGTCAAAAAAAAAAAAAACTAATAGATAAACATGCAATTTAAGGATTTTTTTTTAATTTGTTAAATTATCTTCATTAAATTGTCTCTATGTATTTAATTTTGTGAAAAAAATACAAGCACATAGTACTTTTCGAGTAAATTTCATTAAAGTCAAAAGGGCGATGATTCTAATTTTTTAAAAACCTTGATGAGAATCTCTAAGATTATAAAAATAGTATTATTTAATTTCAAATAAGACATAATTATTAATTTTTTTACTATTATATTATAAAATTATTTTTAATAATTAACTTTTTAATATTTTAAAATATAAATTTAAAATATTAATATTTATAGTTTTTAAGAGATAAAAGAAAAATTGAATTTTAAATTTTTATTAAAAGTTTAAAAAAAGATAAGAATAAAGAAGTACAATAACTCTTTAAAATTTATTTTTAATTTAATCAAATTTTATATTTTTTTATCAAAAAAGACTAATAAAAAAGCAAATTTTTAAAAAATGGATCAAAACTATAAGTATTTTTATAACTTTAGAGATCAAAATTGAGATATTTCAAAAATTGAGATGCAATTCTTTTTTTGACTTCAAAAGCACAGATTTTTTTTGTGAGCTATTAGAATTGTTAATGACTTGGTAGTGGGACAAAATGTCAACATGAATATGAGCACAAGCATTTCTACTGGGATTATCTATAAAAAATAAATAAATAAGTCAATTACATACATATTAATAATATTTAATATTACATATTGACGACTAAAATAATATAAAATATAACTTTTATTACACACAAGCTATTTTGTGGCATAAGTTGGACATGAATATATTTTTAATATGCTTTTAGTGATCAATATAATGCTTTTTGTCGTATAATTTTATAATTCATACAGACATAAATATAACTCTTCTAATATTAAGAGACAACATATTAATATCCCTAAGGCTACGTTTATTTTCAAGTTAAAAATTAACCTGATTTAATTTTAACCTAGCATATCACATCACACGTAAAATTTAATATTATAAATTAACTGCATTTCACATCGTACACACATTAGTAAAATAATAATTAACTTATATCACATCCCTCACATATCTCAACATAATAACTAACTTTATTTCACATCATTCACAATTTTCAATAAAAAAATATTTCTATCTAAATTTAATTTTAATTTTATTAAATTTAATCTTACAAATAAACAGATCATAAATTGTAATATTTTGATGGCAAAAATGAAACATTCATTGAGATCAAGGACAATGAAGAAGGATAACAGAGTGACTATTATTACCATTTGTAGTGAAAAATAAACACAGCCTCAGCTTTTTACACCAACTTCCATGTTCACATCTTCTTTAAAGTTAGATGGTTAGCTATAATACACCATGTGATTCATGCAATAAATAAAAAAGAGTAGAAGACTATGAAAGCAAGCTAATATGTTGTATTTTCACTCATCTAATTTCTATCATAAAAGGATAACTCAGCATCTAATGATTCGAGGATCTTAGGACTCACCGGTATTCATCGAAAAAATGTCAATGGGTGCATTGGCGCTGCCAAAGGTTTCAGTATTTGAGCTCGGAGAATTTCGGCGGATACGATCAAGGTATATGACGATGACGGTGATATCGTCGTAGAAATGCCGCCTTATTCCCTTATCGATCTTTTTAATATCATCGTATCTCAATTCCCTTTTTTTTGCAGCCTCACTGAGGGCAGCTTTCACTAGCCTCTTGGCTATGCCCTGCAAAAGTTTAAGACCAAAATTCCTAGGTTAGGGACATCATGAGGTGACATAAAAAAAAATGATTCTTTTGGATCACTTTATATTTGACTTTATATGTGAAGTTTGAAATTTTTTTGCACACAATCTTTATTTTCTTTGGAAAAGGAAAGTTGGGTAAATGGAAAACAAATATATAAGAGAAGGTTTTCAAACTTACTACTCTAGGATTCTTGAAGACAATTTCGACTACAGCTTCATCACTGAGTTGCTCCCACAGGCCGTCTGATGCAAATATTAAGAACAAGTCTTGTGGTCTAAGCTCGCGAATGTGAATCGACGGCTCTGCCGTCATAACCGGTCGTTTCAGAGGAATAGGGCAAACAGTTTGCTGGAACACTGGGTCTCGACAGAACTCGGGTTTCTTCAAGTAAACATCTCCTATTGACCTTGAAACCTAAGAAAGAAAACATTTGTTTGGTTTCTTTTCTGTTCAAGCATAATAACATATTTCATGAAATAAGTTCTCCAAAAACAACGAACTCATGATAAACAATTGGGGTGGGTTCAACTTTCAAGCATAAATTCATTTGAATCAATGCAATTGATGGCATGCAAATTTTCACCAAGAAAGAATGCTAGTAATATAAAGATTAACAGCAACTGATATCAAAGGTTGCAACGTGGCATCTACATATCAAGAATTAAAGTTCAGAAGGCCTTCAATTAATCAAAATATTCTCAAGGTGATTGCAAATTCTATAGATAAAAATGAATAAATGATATAAATCCATCCTGCATATTCATGATCAGCACATCAACCTCATAGGAGGGGAAAAAGGTCCTAAGGGTCAAGGTGGAAATATACATAGTAGATGAGCAACAAAAAAAAAAAAAGAGATATGAAGAGGGAGAAACGAAAATCCCTGTTGAGGCATGAAAAGCCACATCAAAAAAGATGCATCGTATTGAAACTTGACAACTACAATGGAATGAGGTATGTGATGCCACATCACATTCATTCTTCTATGCATTGTATATATAATTAAAGAATATAGTTCTTGCTTTTGAAAAGAAAAAGTCTTAGCTATATTCTTTCTATTAGTAAAAAGGATAAAGGCGATAAACGGGAAAGAATATGAATATCATCTGAACATGGTGTCCCTTCATTTGTCAATTTCATGAAGGCGTTGCTATGTCTACTTGCGAAATTCAGGAAAGAAAACATGAAAAATGATTTGGTCCAAAAAGAAATAGTATGTGAATGCTGGCAAAATTTGATCTCATTGGGATATGGGGCACCTTGAAGTCAATTGGCCTCATAAATGCGGTGGCATAACACAAAACGATACGAGCAAGATAGCCCAAAAAAGCCATTACCCAATTGCACCACGAAATAATCAAGAGTATTAAAACTAGAAGATACCATTGTTCTGGACAATAAGTGCTAGAAGCAAAGATTATCAGATGAAAGCAGTAAGTTAAGTACTCTTAATTGTGCACTACAGAGGGATTAGTTAAAAATCGTATATAATGACCAAAAACCTGAAACAGTATTTATAATTCAGAATCAAATCAAATAAGAAAAAGAGGCAGAACATTGAGGAACTGATGAATATGATAACATAGTTCATGTTTAGAAGAATACTATGGAGAATGAGAACTTTCAGTAGGTACAAAGGTAAAGCATACTTGACAAATCCTCTGCAGGAGGACTTAACTATTGAAGAAACTTAGAAATGGGCAATAAGAATCCAATCTTTCATTTTGCATATATTAAACTTCAACTATTTTTTATCTCCTGATTATTCCTAGACCTTAATAATCTACTACTGAGGTTCTCACATCCTCTTAGGTATAACACAACTGTAAATGATTACTTCCTGTTATCAAACTCCAAACTGATTCTTACGATGAAGCAAAATGACCAAAGTGCTCAATTAAATAAACCCAAAGCTTCCAGAAAGCTACAAGTTAAATTTGTTATTTCAAGACCACTAGTTTATCACCAAAGAATACCTTTCGTAAAGAATTTAATTTCATGTCAAGAAGATCACATAAACTCTCATTTGCACTCAAATATATATATATATATATATATATATATATATGATTTTAGCACTATGCTAGTCATCTGAATGAGAAACGAGGAGGGTTACATTAGGTAGTTGATAGTTAGTGTAAAATTTGTCGAATAAATATGATATGAATCTTTTAAAAAAATTACACTAACGCTAAGGAATTCTCTGAAAAAGCTGGTCCAGAACACTAAAATACAAGGCACTAGAATAAGGCTAGAAACTTGAAATTTAAGAGTACAAGTACAATATGATAATACAAATACGACAATATGCCAAAGTTAAAAAAAAAAGATACAGATATGACTATTACATATGTGTGTATAATATGTCATATTCTCATATTTAAAATATAAATCTATAGTAAATAATAATGACTTATATATTTTATTGCTATAAATTTTAAAAATACCTTTTAAATATTCTTCAAATTAATTACATTTTTTTAGACGTTCTTGACATCACTAAAAAAATATTATAAACAATTGAACTTAAAAAATTAAAAAAGCATTCAATAATTTAAATTTAAAAATTTTAAATTAAAACAATATCATAAAGTTTGTTTAATTGCTTCTCAACCTGTCACAGATTATCCAAGTAAAATAAAGTTTAAATATCCACCAGTAGATTAGTATCAACTTCAATTTAAATCCAACCCAAATCAATTAGCTCGATGCAAACGAGATATAATTGATAAGGTAATTCCACTTACGCCCCTGAGGCTTGTCTAATTTGCCATAAAGGTCCACAAACATCAAAACATGTCGTCTAGGTCCACAAAAAATATTACACAAGACATCGTGGTCCTTCCGTGATAGAATTTGTTATGTATTGTAAAAATGACAAAAATTCATTCCTTAATATATTAATTTTCAAAATATGCCATCATGTTCGTAAGGCTGTGTGCGGCGGCCGCCTGCGTGCGAGGCCGCGAATGCCCTGCACGCGAAACGGCCGCAGGTGCGAACGCCGGAGTGCGAGGCCACACGTAGGCAGCCCACGTGTGGACACTTGCAGGAGGGGCTGCGCGCTGCGGCTGAGGGCAGGCGACCTGCGAGCTGCAGTGACCCACTCACGAACGCCAGCGGTCGCGCACTGCTAGCCGTCGGTGCGTGGGTGTCGGCGCTCCAGGCCGCGCGCAAGCAACCCGTGCGCCGACGCCCTGTGCGCGAGGCTGCCGCAGCTGCGTGAGGACGCCAGTGCGCGAGGCTGTGCCTGCACCGCAAGGGTTTAAATCTTAATTGAAAAAAAAATTATTTTAATTTTATTTTATTGATGAATTAACAGTATTTTAAACGGAAAACGTTATGTTGGACTTAAGTGGAATCTTTTTAAAAATAACTAGAGCTCTAATAAACTATATAGTAATTTTTGTAGACATGAACGACATATTTTGACATTTGTGGGCCTTTATGGCAAATTAGACAAACCTTAGAGGCCTAAGTGAAATTACCTCTAATATAAATGCTGTGACATAACTCAAATATATAAACCTAATTAAATTAGATATATGCTCTTTTTTCTCTAAGTCTCTAATTAAATAAATAGATAAGATAAAGTCTCTAATTAAATAAATAGATAAGATAAAAAGGCTAAAGTCCTATCATGTTCGCAATATGAGCTTGATTAAAGTAAAAAAAAAGTGACGAGTACCCTACAGAAATAAAGACAATATTGGTTAAAGTAGAAAAACCAAATGACGTAGCTGCTTGCGGATACCAAATCTTTTTTTTATTATAGAAATACTAACATACATGAAGCTTTCTACGATCCTAATTGCGTGAGTGATGCAGGTGGAGATAACGACCTATATGTAATTAGACTTGATTAGCTTTGATACCAACATGATGCAGGTGAGAAGTAGAGACTTATATGTAATTAGACTTGATCAGCTCTGATACCAAATGTGATGCAGGTACGACGTGTGAGCGATCGTATAATATACGTAAAGAAGAAAAGCTGTGAGGAAGTGAATCCAATCAAAAAGCAGCACAGAAGAGACTAGTAAAGACTGGTGGGCATGACACACTCCTTCATTCATAGAAAGAGAAAGGTCTAAGCACACATAAGTGCACAATCTGCCTTATGTATGTATGCAATTTGATTTAATTCACAAAAAATTAAAATGAGTTTGATGAAGTCAATTAAAGTTGATTTTGCAGTTAATTTGATGAGTTTTATGGTGATAATATTATGGTAAATTACATACACAAGAATACTACATGCATAAAAAGAAAATTCTACAAGAATTTGAAGAATATACAAAATGTGCACGATGTGGTCTACCGAGTGTATATAGTCGATTTAACAAAATAACAATAACATAAAAATATGAACGATATAAAAAGTACACCATAATGAATATTTGGTGAGTTGCGGTAATACAAAAGAAAGACAAGCATAAAAGGAGAATTACAAGCTTAACGTCGGGGTGTTGTTAGAAATGTTCTCCATAGCAGCATGAACTCCAGGCTCGAAAAATTACTAAAATTGGACTTTTAGATCTCCCCAAATGGCCTCTAGAAACTTAATTTATAGAAGGGAGGGGGAGGTCACTGGCGGTCAGCTTCGCCGGCCAACCGGCAGCATTTACAACAACAAAACTAACCTGATCGAGAAAGTGCATGATTAAGTCGGGAAATCGAGGCAGGGTCGGGACCGGGATGCGCAGGTAAGAGTGTTAATATGGATCGAAAATCGATCGAAAATTGAATCGATTTTAGATCGAATCGAAATCGAGTCGAACTAAATGAGCCGACTAACGAGCCAAAAGTTCGGCTCAGTAATAATTTCGAGCCGATTTTGAGCTGGGGTAGGCTCGGGTCGATCCAGCTTGAAATCGGCTCAAATTAAAATACATTTTATATTATAATACATATATATATATATATATATATATATATATATTATAAACTGAGCCGATATCGAGCCAGATCAAGTTGAGCTTACCCGGCTCGAGATCGGCTCAAAAAAAATTGAGATTTGATTCATTTTTTAGCCGGCTCGAAAATGAATCAAAATCGGCTCGAAGTCGATTGCAATTGACTCGAGCAGGCTCGAAGTCAAACCGAATCGAGCTCGAGTCGATTTCGAGTCGATTGAAATGTGATCGATCCGATTTTGAGCCGGTATTGGCTTGGCTCGAAATCGGATCGGTAACAACCCTATGCACGGGTCGTGCACTCGATTGGGGGAGCATGTGAGCGTGCCTATCGGGGGCCGCAACACCATGCACAACCATGCGGTCCGTCCTGCTTTGGTCGGTGCGGACCGCCAACTCCTTTTTAAAAAAAAATTCTCTTTTTAAATTTTTTCTTTTTCTTTTATCTTTTTTTTTTCAAACATACAAAACTCAAAATTTTACACAATATTATGAAGAAAAGTATATAAACGTAATTAAAGTCTGGTGCAGGTCTTCTCTGTGCAGGCGATGTCGAGGATTCCCTGCATCAATGAGCCCAGTGTATCTCAATTTTAACATTTGAGTTTATGTATGAGTTGTGTTTTATATATAAGATATATATATTTTTTTTATAATGTGGGACGAACCAACTGTTTTAATATTTTTTCTCTAATTAGAAGTATCGAGGAGTATTAGATAAGTATCAGGCAGGTATCAAGCAAATATCGAATTTTTAAAAATAAGAAATAAAAATTGATAAGCTAGTTGGTGTATCAAATACATATTAGTAGAGTATTAGGAGTATTGGTATCCGATACAGATATGATACGGATACGTCATGCTTGACGAAGTATCGGTTCCTTATAGCTTGAAATAGGCACTTTAAAAAGCAAATTAATAAAGTCAGTGGATATTATGATACATAGAAGGATTAATATTCTATATAATTAAGAAATGAAATGAATGCGAAAGGAATCTAATAAAATTAATAGCTTAAGTTTCAAATTTTGATACTCTGATAAAAATAAAACTAGAAATGGAGTAGATATAATTCTGAATAAGAGTTTGAACGATCATGTAGTAGATGTCAAGAAAAATAAAGAAAGAATTATAGCCTTAAAAATTATAATCAATAGGTTAACTATTAATATTGTAAGTGGTAATGCCCCGTAAGTAGGCTTAGATGCAAGTATAAAGAAAAATTCAGAATGATTTAAAAAAATTGATATAAGAAATACTTTAGGAAGAAAGAATATGTATTAGAACTAAAGTTTGAAAAGCTTTAAAGAAGATAAAGTGTAAAGAAAATAGTTGGACCGAATGATATCTTAATAGATGTTTGAAAATATATAATAGATGGAGTGTCCTGGCTCACGAGTTAATATGATTTTGAAGACTAAATAGATGCCAAATAAGCAGACAAAGAGTATACCAGTACCTATTTACAAGAACAAAGACTATATATAGGATTGTGTAAATCATATAGGAATTAAATTAATGAGTCATACTTTAATACTTTAGAAAAAGATAATTGAACAGAGATTATGTTGTAATATTAGGGTATCATATAATCAATTTTATTTTATGTCTAATAGATCTACTGTAGAAGTCACTCGTTTGGTGAAAGGTTTAATAGTAACGTTCATGGAGAGAAGAAAAACCTGCATTTAATTTTTGTTGATTAGAAAAAGCTTATCATAAAGTCCTAAGAGAAATGCTTTAAAAGATTTTAGAAAAAAAGAGTTTGCACTGTCATTTAAGTTATTAAAAATATGTATAAAGGGATTGTTACTTATGCTCAAATATAAAAAAAGTTTAACTAAAGATTTTTCAATTAATTGGACTATATCAAAGCTTTGTTTTAAATATATATATCTTTTTGCATTAATTATAAATGCCCTGGCTGGACATATCCAAGTAATAATACCTTTATGTATATTTTTAGCAGATAATATTTTTCTTGTTTATAAAACTAAAAATAAGGCCAAGACAAAACTCGAGTTATAAAAGAATACCTTAAAGTTTAATTTAGCAGATCAAAAATCAAATATATAGAGTGCAAATTTAGTCAAAATAGAAATACTTGTATTGGTGAGATGATAATTGATATTAAGCTATCAGAAAGATATTGATTTAAATATTTTACATCGATTATACAAAAGTAAGTGTAAAATAAATGGTGATGATAACAGAATCCAAGCAGGATAGATAAAGTAGAGAAATGCTTCGAATATATTGTGTAATAAAAAAAGAATTATTTAAACTTAAAGACAAATTCAATAAATTATTTATAAGACCAATAATGTTATATGAAACTGAATGCTGGTCCACAAAGTAAAAACATATAAGTGTTAAAGAGATGAGGATGGCAAGGTAGGTTAGTGCGTATATACAAAAAAGTGAGTATATCTGCAAGAACGTTGTAGTAGCCTCAGTTGAGGATAAGCTCATGGAGAGTCACTTAGATAATTTGGACATATAAACTGTAAGTTAATGAAAACTCTAGTAAGGAGAGTTAAGTTATTAAATTTTTTTCATGTTAAAAGAGAAAAGAAGACCAAATAAGACATGACAAGAAACAATCAGAAAAGATCTCACATGCTTGAAGAAAAATAAGAATTTATTATTTGATAAAGTACAATGAAGACAAAAGATCCATATAACTGGCCCCAACTACTAGGATAAAGTTTTAGTAGCTATTGTTGTTGTCCATGCTTTGATTAGAAACTAGCATTTATGGATTAACGCGTGACATTGTCCCTAGATAAAAATCAAGAACATGCAACTCCCATTGTGGCCTCAAGTAGATGAGTAGGTTTTTGATATGCATGCACTTGATGAGTTAAAACAAGACAAGAAAAGATTAATGCAGATGGATTCTCATGTAAGGAGTGAGCATGAGATTGCTAAGAGTGCACAAAAAGTAAGTGATGACCACAAACCGTTAGTCTATGTTTTTGGATTAAATGCATATTCACTTGTGTATTGAGTCCAACTAGGTCCCCTAGGCATTTTTCCCCTATTACATGGTATCAAAAGCTAGAGAGGTCTTAAATTCAAACTTTGGTAACCCCTCAATTATCTCTCTAGCATAAGGGTAGAAAAAGATACCTATGCTGAATTGAATCTACGCCGCAAAGCAAATAAGCTTGTGAGTGGGGGGCGTGTAAACTTTAGAACAGTTAGCAACTAACGATTTAACAGAGCAGAGCTTCGAAGGTTGGGAAAGGAATTCCCCAACTACATACCAAAACCAGAAAACCACTATTTCCATTTTAAACCAAAATCATAATATTCCCCAAAATTCTGAAAAGACAAATTTCTGGCACTCAAGTAATCTGTTGGCAGGCTAATAACAGTTGACCTGCGACTCACCAAACATGTCAAAATTAAAGCAGCATTCTCATGTGGCTGTTCTAAGAGTGGATCAATAACTTTTCTCCATTTGTAAGTTCCAGAATAGCTCTCCCAGCAGAACACCATGTGATTAACAGTTCTGCTCGCCTAATTTTGCTTGCAAAATCTAAATCAAAAACCCCAGCCCAGGCCATGTAGAACAAATCCATTCAATAAACTAAATCCCATAGAACATTTCCACCAAAAACACCTCAAGAATTAAATTCCAAATCTGAATCCACTACGAACTTTACCACAAACTGAACTGAAAGAACAGATTAGGAGTGTGAAATGCCCAGAAGTAAATGAAAACCTAACAGTTAACACATATAACTTGGGCGAAACATAACAGATACGACAGAGAAGGATTAGCAAAGGTAGAAATTCTATATACCTGAATGATCCCTTTGATGCGCCAGACCCCTCTGGTGTAGACGACAATGTGGGAATCATCCGGATGACGCTCGGTGAGCTCCTTCCGGACCTCCTCCACCGCCACGTTGTGGTCGTTCGAAAGACGCTCCGCCACCACTGACCTCCCGTTCGCAGCCCGCCGGCCAAGCACGGCCCTCGAGTCCCCAAGGTTCGCCACGTAAAGCACGTCATCAGTGATCGCTCCCACAAGGCAGCACGATCCCACAGACGCCATCTGCGGCCGCGAAAGCCACGAACGATTGACGAGATGGAGAAACTCCTCCTCCGTCGCGTCAAACGCCTTCCTTATAACCTCCGCTGATAAACCCCCTTGCTCCAAAGCAAACTCTTGCAAATTTCCGCAGAATCAACATTTAGTCATTTTCGATCAAGCAATAGCGGATCTGACCAAAACGAATGGAAAAGATCAACTCACCGTTGATGTGGGGGAAGAGGCGGGTATTGACGAAGCGGGAGGCCTCGGGACCGCCATGGCCGTCGAAAACGCCGACGTATGTGCCGAATGGGGAGGTGAGGACTTGCCCCTGGTCCTCCAGGGACGAATTGGCCTGGGCCACTGCGATGGAGAAGTCGCCGGACGCGTGGGGCTTGAGGTCCATGTGCCAGAGCAGCCCATCCCCATCCCCTCCGCCACCTCCGCCGCAGCCGCCGCCGCCCCGCCACCCGAAGCAGCGAGCAATCGTCCTGCAACAGAGTGGTTGCACCATCTTCTCCGTCTTCCTCCGAAGTCTTGGCCGTCAGGTGATACACCAGTCAGGGCTATTTCTTCGCAGTGGATTTCCACCCTATGAGAAAGAGAAAAGAGAGAGAAGACCTGCGCCTCGCAGTCCAAATACCGCGTTAAGAATCAAAAGAAAGCGAAGAAGAAGAAGAATTGACGAAGGATGAAGATGCGACCGCGAGCGAGAGAGAGGGAGTGCAGTTAACGCGGTTCTTCGGCATTTTGGCTACTTTTTTGTTTTTTTTATTTTTTACTGATTTTACAATTTAATTATAAAAAAATTACAATTTAATTTTAAATTTTCATTTCATTTTTTTAGAATAATTACATCTGACCTTTAAATTTTTTTACTTATTTAATCTTTAATATTTTTAATTTTATTTAAATCTAAAATTATATATCTAACTTATACTTTAAACTCATAATTACAAACAATACTTCATTATATTAATAAATTATTATACCATAAAAAAATATATATATTAATGAATTACTAAATTGTTTTTAACTTGATAGAAGATACTGTTTATAATTAAAATTTAAAGTGATATATATATATATATAATTTTAAAGATTAAATAAGTAAAAAATAATTCTTTAAAAATGAAAAACGTAATTTTTTTTAATCTCACGCATCTTCTGAATTTTTCTTCACTCATATCAATGTTTTCTTATTTCTCGGTGGTCTCGAATCCTTAAAGAAAGTAAGGTAAAAACTCCTGTTTGGCTCATATCCAAATTAAAAAAAATTATATTTTCTAAAAAAATAAAATAATTTATATAATTTTTAATATATCAATTAATTTTATTTAATATTTTCATAATTAATTGACTTTATTTTTCATCATATATACGTCTTAAAAAAATTATATTTTTTTATAAAAAAATTGAAAAAATAGTCATGCTTAATTTGGGTATGAACCAAACAAGGGAAAAATTAGATCAACCTTTGAATCTTTTTCTGATGGTATTCATATAGTGAGTAATATTGGATAGACTACCGATTGATGAAATCTAGGCTACTATCATAATGTAATAGCTATGAGTGTTAATATAAATCAAAAATTAAAAGTTAATCTAAAATTTGAATCAATTTTAGATTAAATTAATATCGAGTCGATCTAAATAAGCCACCTAACGAGCTAAAAGTTTGGCTCAGTAATAATTTAGAGCTGTTTCAAGTTGAGGTAGGCTCGCTCAAGATCAACTCAATTGAAAAAGCATATTATATAATATATATATATATATATATATATATACACTATATACAGAGTCGAGCCTACCTGGCTCAAGATTTATTTGAAAAAAATAATTAATTTTTTTTTTTAAAATGACTCGAAATCGGCTTGAAATCGAACTTAATCGACTTCGAACTGATTTCGAGTTAATTAAAATTTAATCGATCTGATTTTGAGCCGAGCCTATGCCAGTGCTGAACTAGCACAGAGGTGCCAACGTGTCAGAGGTACAGACGGAATTTGATTAGGCTCCAGCAGATTAGAGAGGGGAAAAAAGAACAAAAGAATAAAAAAGTTCTAGTAATCAGCTAAATTTTAAAAGGAATTTTTACGTACAAGACATGAAATTTACACAAAATTACGCATTTCACCATCAATTCGTAAATATTACCACTATCACACCATATTCATTTAAATTTTACACATTTCACATATTTCACATATTTCATATACTTTATAACATTATATATAAATTAAAATACATAAATTCATTAATATTTAAATTTTAATATATATTTTTATTTTTTACTGTAAATACATCAATTTTCTTACTTCAATTAAAAATTATAGTCATGTAGATTTCAATTCGGCACCCTAATTGAAATTTTTAAATAATATAAATAAATTAAAATACATAAATTCATAAATATTTAAATTGTTATTTATATAAATTAATTTATTTATAGTATTTAATTAATATATTAATAATATAGTTAAAATCAAGGCCAATTTAGAAATGTGAGTTCACCATTAAAGAATATGGTGTGAAATATGTGAAATGCGTAAAATTTAAATGAATATGATGTGATAGTGGTAATATTTATGAATTGGTGGTGAAATGCGTACTTTTGTATAAATTTCATGTTCTGTATGTAAAAATCTCATTTTAAAATATAATCGATTACTAAATTGATGAGAATTATTTAGGAAAATCCGAGTAAAAATTTTAGGTCTATTTTAAGGACCAATTTGAAATTTTACTTTACTTTAAAAATCTAAAAGAGAGATTTTTAAATTTATAGACTTACTATATGTTATGCTAATTTCAAGTTGATGGCCTTACTTTATATTATTTTTTAATCTCAAGCACTTGTGTATAATTTTTCTAATAGAAAATAATAAAGTGGAATGTCAAACTAAAATAGAAAAATTTAGCTCACACAATATCAGCAATAAATTTATTTTCTAAAAAAAAAATCAGCTATAAATTATTATTATCAAAAAACGAATCAGCTAAAAATCAAAAGATATCGAAATTTATGCGCCAGCTCAAATTAATTATTTATTAAAAACATTTACATATATAACATTCTTTATCACCATATTTACGTATAACACACTTATTTTTAAATATTACATTCCACACATTTTTTAAAATTAGAGTGTAATATTTTGAAAATAAATATAATACATATAATTATTATAATATATAATATTATGTACGTAATTATCTGTATTTATTATTATTAATGATTTTCAGTTAAACTAAAATAAATTAACTCAATGTTAGAAAAACTACAAAACAAATTGTAATAGATAATTTGATTTTAGACTAATAAATTGAAGATAAAACTTTTAATGAAATAATGCTAACTCAGACTGGGTTAACTCACCAGAGCACACACTAGTTTGCTTACAAATTTTATGTGGAGTTGAACTTTTTTTGAGTTTCGAGGTGAACCACCTTCAAAAAACCCTGGTTGGGAAGATAATGAAATTCAAGGTAAATAGTTAGCACTCGATTCAATGAACTAAGCTTGCAATTTAATTTAATTATTAATTTATACATAACATAATTATGGTATACATATTTCTTTAGTGTCGAAACAAATCAAGTAAAATCGAGATTGACACGATTCTTTAGTGTCGAAACAAATCAAGTAAAATCAAGATTGACACGAAAATGTTATTGTGCTAAGCTTTGGTGCAAGTTGATTCAAAAATTTCAATTGGAAAAATTCAAACGACCACCGCCGCTAAAGAGCTCTCGTTCGACGGTTAAATTTTAAATAAAAGAACAAAATATTTTATCTTATAAATTTGACGAAATTTTTTTTTTTAAATTAATATCAAAAAATATATGAAATATAAAATAAAATTAATTTTAATATTCATATTTATATTGAATGTAAAATAAATTTAAATTTTGTAATTAAAATTTGAGTTGAAATAAAAAAAAAATATCCAAACAAAATGAGCCATAATTCACTAATTTGTTAAAAAATTTAAGGTAAGATAGACATTTAGAAGGTATTTAATTCATTATTATCTTAATATTATATAATATAATTTAAATATCATTATATTTAAATATTATTTTTTAATTAATAATTTTACAATTTTATAAAAAAATATTTATAAATATCATTAAACCAAACAATTATTTTCTCTAGATAACACTAAACCAAACACCCCCTTAGTTTAAATATCATCCTTTGAATGAAATTCTATAAAATTCTGTAATTTTTTAGAAATTTATTGACATATTATTAAATTAAATAATTTTTTTTTTAAATAATATTACTATGTGTTTATAAACTTAATAAATAAATGTATACATATATATATATATGTATATATATATGTATATATCTATGTATATATGTATGTATGTATGTATGTATAACAACAATAAGAAGAAGAGGAGAAAGTGGGAGAATAAGAGAAGTATAAATAGATCGAACTAAAACCTTGACCTGCAATATGGGCAATCACCTGAGGCCTTCAGCCATGGCTTCAAGCAAGCAGAATGGAACCGGTGGCCACAGGGCAAGCGAATCAGCTCATCTCCCTGCAAAAATCTATCCAAACAAATACAACAATCAGAGTGTAGTTCAACATCACTGTCTTCGTCTTTAAACTCTTCATGTGGAAGCTTATGAATTGCCTCCCAGTCGATTGCAGGCGGCCTGTAGTACCGGAGCGAAGATTCAGGGACTTCCCCGGTACTGTAATTTGAAGAAGGCATGCGAAAATCGTCGATAAAATCACCGAAGCTCGATAGTTCGTCCCAGGAGATGCTGGTGGAACCCATGTGTTGGCTGAGAAAGGAAAACATAAGTTTTAGAACAATGTTGTGTGGTGTATGTAAAACATTCAGATTCGGATTCAGATTCGATAAACATCGACCATCTCTTACATCCTAATTCAAGTGAAGTCGATCATAATAACACAACTGTCAATGTGGATAACGGACATATGCTTAACATGTGTAATCACAGACAAGGCTATTACCATCAATATGCAAATATTCAAGTAAAAGCCATATATGGTGAAGTATCAAATGAAATAATTCCATTCACAAAATGCACACCTGATTCCTCTTAGGGAGGTCTCCCTTGGTCTCCTGATGAGAGGTGATTGTGAATGAAGCAAAGAGCTAGAAAAATTCCTACCGGATTCAACCGAGTTTCTTCGAGACTCCAATTCTGAGAAGTCAACGTCCCAAGGGACACCGGAGGTAGTAGCTTCGATTTCTCTGAGATCAAAGCAATAAAGTATATAGAGAGAACGAGAATCCGCTAGAAAGAAATAATCGATCATATGCTGCAGACCTATTTGGCCGGATGGAGATGCCTCTAAGGCGCTCGAGAAGCCTCGCGCGTGCTTGAAGGACAGAAGCGGGGAGCTGTCCATTTCTTATTAGAATCATCCTATTGATCCTATTACCGGCAATTGAACCATTGCTATTATTATTGAATGACTCTGAATCACCAAAACTGTTTACTGAATGTGCGGGCACATGTTCCTGTGCAATTGAGAAATTAGCTAAGTTAACATAAATTCATTTTTTATGTACCATCGACAGATGTTAATATATCATTACAACGAAAAACAAATACAAGGTAATGTAACGAGCGGTGGCGAGAACCACCGTTAGAAGTCTATTCGCGGTGGTGATTATCACAAACCTCATGAAGTTTGGCCCATACCAAATTTTATTTTTTATGATTGTTTAACTTAAGTGTGATATTGACAATCTCATTTAAAATCGCATCAAAACACAACCTCAAAGTGTGCAACTTTTAACAAAGATCAGAGGTTGGTTACTTCCAGGTGGGATCTGCTTTGTTGCTAGAAAATATTAGCAAAAAACAGAGCATGGCAACATCATTTGGTCACTAAGTTTGTTGGTAGTTTAAATATATCTAATATCGTCTCAAAGCATGCAGAAGCATCAAGCGTAAACCAGATCAACTATTTTGTCAGCATAAAACCGTTGACAAATGGAAAAAGTTTATTATAAAGTGCATAGCAGTTTGGTGGGGACTCGAATCAATATTGAATTTGAAGCTAGAATAATATCGTCCTGGCTACCTGCAGCCGGGATGTCACAGATGGTATCAGAGCGGTTGCGAACCTATGTGGAGATGTCGGTAGATATAGTGGGCTACACACACAAATCACTGTGTATCAAATTTGAAATAGTTGAGTAATGATTAAGAAAATAATGTTTGGAAGTTGAAAGTCATAAAATATTTTATGAAAACTGAATATGAATAGTTTGCTGATAATTTATGTGACTGATACATTAGGAACAGAAGAAATCTAAAGATGACAGATAGAGATCTGATATTGATAGCGAGATATAAAAAGAAATTTGAAAAAAGAATTCGACAAGAAGGTAAAGAACAGCTAGCAGAAAATGAGAAATGTCAGATGTATCTTAAAGAGTTACCTGCACTAATACAAGATATATTAAAAGCACAGCAGTATACGAAGTTTGATACATTAGTAGAAGATTCAGAAATTGTAGCATCAAATCTACTTGAGAATGTCTTAGAAGCGGAAGAGTGATAAATAAGATGTAATATATGATTTTGAATAAAAATTCAAATTGATTAAAACTAATTGGAAATATTCATAACAGTTATATCCAGATTGAATCTGCTTTAATTCAAAGTAGATTTAAGATATATAAAGACCCGCCATATTTCTAACTAATTTTATTCTAATAAAATTAATTCCATAGTTATTTTGAAATTTGGCATTTAAATTTCAGCAATTAATATTGTATTTTTAAATTTTGTCATAGAAATATAAAATCTCTCTGTATAAAGAAATTGCCTAATATTATATTGGATGTAGTAATTGATAATTAATTGTCCTAAAGCCTAGATCTAAATTAAGAGATTAGTATTTCAGTGAAGAAAATGATAGGATTAACTTTTGGATAAAAATTCTTTAAATTAACCTAATTATCTTTTATCAAAGAAAAATCTTTCCACCATTCCCAGATCTCATTCCCTCTCTCTATTTTTGTCTGTCATTGCCCGCCTTATTTGGAATATAGGTAGCTTGACGGGCAAGCTAATGGAGTTAGTGGATATCATGATTATAGGAATATTAATATTTTATACATGCAAGAAACAAAATGAGTTGAAGAAAAAGCCAAGGAAATTGATGGCTTAGATTTTAAACTTTGGTACTCTGGTAAGAATAAAAAAAGATCAGAGTGAGTATAATTCTAGATAAGAGCTTGAAAGATCACATAGTGAAAATTCAGAGAAATTGTGATAAAATTATGGCTTTAAAAATTATAATTAATAAAATAATAATAATTATAAGTGTACATGCTCCAGAAGTTGGTTTGGATGCCAGCACAAAGAAAAAAAAATTTAGAATGATTTGGAAGAGTTAATATAAGGGATACCTCAGGAGGAAAGATTATTTATTGGAAGAGATTTAAATAGACATATTGAAAATATTGCTGAGAAATTCAAGACCATCCATGGTAGATATGATTTTGGAGAGATAAATGAGGAGTTTAAAACTATTTTAGAGTTTTTTTCAGCATATAATCTTGTAATTGTTAATACTTTATTCAAGAAGAGAGAGGGGCATGTTATTACGTATAAGAATGGAACTTCAAGAACTCAGATTGATTATTTTCTTATAAGAAAACGAGATCGCTTGGATTGTAAAGTTATTCTAAGCCAATGTTTGACTACACAACATCGATTACTGGTTTTTAATTCTGAGATAAAGCATGAAAAAAGAAATAATAAGTCGAAATCCTATCCTCGGACTCGATGGTAGAATCTAAAAAATAAGAACAAATGTATATTTAAGAAAAAAATTCTAGAACTTGAGTAATAGAACATTAACAAAAAAACTGATTTTATGTGGCTGACGGTTGCTAATTGCATCTGTAAAGTGGGGAAAGATGAGCTGAGAGAATCTAAAAGAATGATTCTAAATAATAAAGATGGTTGGTGGTGGAAAGATGATGTACAAGAAAAAATTAAGGAGAAGAAGATTTGTTATAAAAATTGGTTTAAAAATAAAATAAGAATAAATGACAGAAATATAAAATAACTCGACGTGAATCTAAGAAGGCAGTCGACAATACAAAGAATATGACTCTTGAGGATTTATATAAGAAGATAGACACTAAAAAAGGAGAAGGACAATTATATAAGATTGTCAAGGCAACATATAGAAAAACTAAACACTTTAACTTAAGTAAAATGTATTAAGAATGAAGATGAAAAAGTACTTTTCATGAAAGAAGATATCCAAGATAGATGAATAAGTTACTTTCAATAGCTTTTCAATGAAAGTTGTGAAAATTCAATTGATTTTACGGAACTCAGCACCCCAAAAAAAGTAAAAAATACTCTTACATCCGACGTATTAGTAAAGCTGAAATCTGAAAAGCTTTAAAGAAGATGAAGTACAAAAAAACAGTAAGACCAGATAACATCCCAATAGATGTTTGGAAGTGCTTAAAAAATAAAAGAATTTTTTGGCTTACTAGATTGTTTAATATGATTTTGAAAACTGAAAAGATGTCAAATGAATGGAAAAATAGTATATTGGTATCTATTTACAAGAATAAAGGTGACGTACAGAATTGTATCAATTATACAGAAATTAAATTAATGAGTCATACTTTAAAACTTTGAGAGAGGGTGATCAAACATAAATTACGTCATAATACTAAGATATCAAAGAATCAGTTTGGTTTTATGCCAAGTAAATCTACTATAAAAGCTATTTATTTATTGAGAAGTTTAATGAAAAAGTTTAAGGAAAAAAAAACTATATTTAATTTTTATTAATTTGAAAAAAGCTTATGATAAAGTTTCAAGAGAAGTATTTTGGAGAGTTTTAGAAGAAAAAAAAGAGATTTGTACTGCTTATATTCAAGTTATTAAAGACATAAAAGAGTTATTAATTGTTTGGACATAAGAACATTTGACTAAAATTTTTTCTATTACAGTTGAATTATACCAAGGATCGACTTTAAGCCCGTATATTTTTGCCTTGATTATGAAAGTCCTAACTGGACATATCGAAGATGAGATCCCTTGATATATACTTTTCGCAGATGATATTGTTGTTGTTGAGAAAACTAAAGAGGGAGTTAAAGCGAAACTCGAGCTTTGAAGGGATGTCCTAAAATCTAAATATTTTTATCTCAATGGATTAAAAACTGAATATATGGAGTACACGTTTAGTAAAGAAAAAATACTTATATTGGAGATGTGACAATTGGAGTGAGCGCTTTAGATACCTTGAATCAATCATTCAAAATGATGGTGAAATAGATAATGACGTTATTAGCAGGATTCAAGCAAGATAAGTAAAATGAAAAAATGCTTCTGGTGTGTTGTGCAACAGAAAAATCTCATCCAGACTTAAGAGTAAATTTTATAAAATTGTAATAAAATTAACAATGATATATGGTGCTAAATGCTGGCCTGCAAAAAGAAAACATATAAATAAAATAAATATTAGAGAAATGAGTATGCTAAAGTGGATGTGTGAATATACACAAAAAAATAGAATGAGAAATGAGTATATCTAAAAAAAATTGGTGTTGCACCAATTGAGGATAAACTTAAAAAAAATCGGCTTAGATAGTTTGGACATATAAATCGTAGACCGATTGAAACTCCAGTTAGAAAAATTGAACTATTGGATCTTGCCCATATACAAAGAGGAAGAGGGAGACCAAAGAAGACATGATAAGAAACTATAAGGAGTGATCTTAGTTACTTAGACTTAGATAAAAATTTAGTAGTTGATAGAGCACAATGAAAACAAAGGATTCATGTAGCCGACCCCACCTAGTGGGATTAAGGCTTAGTAGTTGTTGTATTGCCCGCCTTGACTACCCGAGCGACTCACGCTCGTCCACCAAGTGCATAGCTATTATCATCTGCCCACGATATCCTACAACCATATACGCAAGCAGTCAATGCGAACAATGCTCGCGAAAGCCCATGTGCCCACGCTAGTAGCACCCGTGCGCAAGCCTGCACGCTTAGCCCTTTCCTCAGTGCGACTAATTTTGCTGTCTCACTCGGCCGATCCCGTCATCCCGCTCGATCGATCCCTCCATTTCACTCGGCCCTCACCAAACTCAAAGTGTGCAACTTCTAATAGATCTGCTTTGTTGCTAGGAAATATTGGCAGAAAACAGAGCATGGCAACATCATTAAATTACTAAGTTTGTTGATTGTTTAAATATATTCAATATCATCTCAGAAGTATGCGACAGCATCAAGCGTAAACTAGATGAACTATTTTGTCAATATAAAACTGATGGCAAGTGGAAAATGTCCATCTCAAAGTGGATAGTGGTTACAATCCGTTGCGCAATATTATATTTCTTTGATCATGTCAAAGCAATATTCCACAAGCTCAATCCTTAAACTACATATGCCCAAGAAAATGCTTTAAATAAAAAACTTGAAGAAGAGTTTATTTAAAAAAGTTGAATTGCCCATGCTCAATAATATAACCACTAACAAATCTCTTTAATAAGAGATTACAACATATCAACTTCGATAATTCCTAAAGTTCCTAAAAAAGAAATTACACTATGTATTTCAAAAAAAGTTCCTAAAGTTTGATTAGAAGTAAATTAATTAAGGATCCACTCTCTGAACCACATGATTCATTATTTATTTGGAAGTGACAATACAAAATTAAAATGCAAACTTATAACAAACATGAATACAGTTTTGTGGTGAACATAATTGTGAATGTTGAAAAATCATAAGCATGATTGCACTAGACTAAGTAATATACCATGAAAGGAGAAAATGTAGTATTTTTATCTAACGATCAGTACTTCATGAAAAAATTGATAAAGGTTGGTGAGTCACTTTTAATTTGGTCTTTACTACCCAAAAATAATTAAGACAATGCCTCTTGAAATGAACTTTGACATAAGAATTACACTTTAACACAATATACTAACAATTTCTTTAGTTGATGCCTCCATTGTTGATAAGGCTAAACACTTTTATGGTTGTTATTTCTAGGGTATAGCACTCCCTCCAAAATTTGATAAAATAAGTAGATTTTCAAAAATCTACATCACCGGCTAAATTTGCATCAACATAGCCGAACAATTTTGACTCTTCCTTTCAAAGCACAATGTCGAGTTTCGACGAATCGGATCAAACTATTAAAAAGAATGAATTACCACCATCCTTTACAAAAAAAGAAATTTAGCAATGAATTACCTCATTTTGATTTCCTTTAATAAAAACAAGACCCATTGATGTAAAACATCAAGTGATGAACATAAATTTCAATCAAAAAGGAGTTATGAGAGGCACTACATGATTTCAAAAAGCATTGAGTAAGCCACATGATGTGGCTTAGTAGGTTCACCACTAAAGGTGATATTTCCAATGCAAAAAGATGATCATTTGCTAATCTATTTTAGACAACCTTTACTAGTTTTTCTAATTTTTGTCAATGTTTTCTTTTATCACTTAATCTCTAATATTTTGGATCACCTCAAATCGGCTAATATTAACTAATATGATCTATGATAATCAATTTCAAATATTTATTTATTTTATGTAATTTCTAGATTGTATTTTGAGTCCTCTATATACAAGTTGTATCCTATGTTTTATTATAGGCTAGCAACAGAAATATCTCAAAACATTATTTTTTCCTCTTTTAAACTATGTGCTTTAGAATCACAATCGTAACAAATCCCTTTTAGAAGCAATTACACCATATCAACTTCAATAGTTCTTGAAGTTTGATTAGAAGTAAATTAACTGAAAAGTCACTCTCCAAATCACAAAGTTCATTAATCATTTGAAAGCGAGTATACTCAATTACACAGATTTATAAAAAACATGAATAAAGTTTCAAGGTGAAAATGATTGTGAGGGTTAATAATATCACAACCATGATAGCAAGACTAAATAAATAGTAACCTATGAAGCATGAGTGTGATACGAATACAATAATATAATAAATTTTAAAAAGTAGAACACATATACTTTAAGATACAATAACTAATTATATAAATATATATAAGTGTGTGTATGTAAATATATTATTGTAAATATTTAAGCTATGGCACACATGTTGAATTTCATAAATATTTCTTTAAAATTTTTTAAATTTAATTATACTTATATTCTCAAATATTCTTGATACAATTAAAAGCAATAGACAATCCAATTTAAAAAATAAAAAGAAACCTTCAATAGCTATTGAGTTTCTAAATTTTAAAATTAAAAATAATATCATAAAGTTTATCCAATTGCTTCTTAACCAGTCATGAAATACCTAAGGTCCTGTTTGGTTGAAGCCAAAATCGTCTCCAACTATTTTATTAAAGAATTTTTCATTTTTCATCCTCAATACATAAATTTTAATAAAACAATTTACTTTATATTATATTCCACACAACTTTTAACACATTATATTTAATTTTTTTTATTATTTTTTAATAGAATAATTAGAGGTCATTTTGGCCATGGCCTGGCCTCCAACCAAACAGGGCCTAAGTGAAAATAGCCTTAATATATATCAGTAAGTTAGGCTCAGATTTAACATAAATTCTACCTAAATCAATTAACTTAATGTAAACAAGATATAATACCGTGACCTGAACTCCGATATAGTGATTTAATCAAAATTAATGCGTGTCCCCCTTTCTTTGAGCCTCAAACTCACTAAATAAATTGATAAATTAATTGATAGAACCAAAAACCTTATCCTTTTCGCAATATAGGTCTAACTAAAGTAGAGAAGTTAGGCAACGTGGTCGGTGTCAGGCAAAATTAGCAGCACTCATGATGTTCAAAAAAAAGTGTCGACAAAGATAAAAGAAACATCAATATCATTGATGTCTGTGAGGTTACAAGAAAGAGACAAATAAAGTAGAGAAAGCAATAACATAGCATGTCATATCTTTTTTTGCTACTACAGGAACTATAGCATGTGTGAACTAGGTGTGTTGCTTTCCCAATCACGTGAAATAGGCACACTGCTCTGCCATCATAAATTATTGAGCCTAAGAATATGTCATTTTTTTATATATGAGCTGCCTTTTAGTTTTATCATGGGTCGGAGTGGTTGGTCTAACATATTTCTTTTTTTAATTTAACGCATTAGAAAATATCAAGAAGTACTAAACAAGTATCAAATTTATTTTAAAAAATGATATGTTATGTAGCTTATTAATAAGTATAACTAGAGTATTGGTATTTGGTATTAATACAATATAAATACATTATGCTTTATGAAATTTTAGTGCTACATAGATAGTAGAATACCATGAAAATAAAAAAAAGTACATTTCCTCAATAATGGATCACCACTTCACACTTTTGAAAAGGTTTAGCAAACGTGGTGGTCTTACAACCCAAAATCATAATAATTAAGACAATGCCTCTTGCTATGAAATTTGGTATAAGACTTGCACTTTAACCTAATATACTAAATACTAAATTCTTTGGCATACGATCGAATAAATATCTAGCCATACATAATAATTTTTTTTAGTTGATTGCATTTTAGAAAATGATTGCTAGTTTTCCTAATTTTCAACAATGTTTTATTTTATCTCCTAATCTCTAATATTCTAGATTGCCCCAAATCAAGTATAAATGTTAATATGCTCTAAGAGAAATAATTTCAAATACTTTTTTATTTTATATATTTTCAAGATTGTATTTTGAGTCCCCTATATGTAGGCTGTATCCTATGCATGGTTTTAAAAATCAGACCAGACCGGGAGGTTCAACCGGGAATCGGTAGTTGAATCGATCGGGTCCAAGCTCAGAACCGGGCTTGCTATAGAACCGAGTTGAACCGGACAAAATCAGACTTGAACCACTGAACCATTGAACCACTGCGATTCAACCGAGTTTCAACTCAATATTTGTATAAGCCTATATAAGTATGTTTTGAAACTTCGAAGTGGTAATGTGGGACTATAAGTTTACAAGGAATGACTCACATAGTTCCCATAGGCTATGACCTGATTATTTTTTTATTTATTTAATTTTTTAATTATTTTTTTAATTAATTTTTTTAAAAAATATCATACTATTTATCATTTAGCATAAAAACATTCTTATTTTGTTAATACTTATTTTTAAAAAAATTATCCTTTTATAAATATCATTTTTTTTATTATTAGTAATCTTTTGGAAGAAATTTGAGATTTTCTATTATGAATTTTTTTTAGAATATTATCTTATTTTTTATTATTTAACAAATATTTAGAATGAATTAAAACTTTTTTTATAGATATATCAATTAGCAAAATTAAAGTTGTTAAAATTAAGTTTTTATATAAGTATATTTTATAAATATTATTTTTATTTTATTTATTATTATTATTAAATCATCATGGTCAAACACCGGTTTGACCTGGTTGAACCTTATAATCTTGAACCTCAAGTTCTACCGGTTCTAAGTCCGGTCCGATTTTCAAATCCTTGATCTTATGTCTTATAACAATATATCAACCGAAACCATACCAAGATTTTCTCAAAGCTTTGTTTTTTCTTCTCTTAACCCAGATTTATGTGCTTCTACATCTTGTCTTTGATTCTCCAACGGATTAACCACATTTCCTGGTGTTTGTGCTAAGCAGCGCATTCAAGATAATTTCTTCATGTATCAGCTGTGTAAGCCTCCCAGGTTTCTCCTTAAATATGAATCCGCAGAAATTTAGTTAGCAGTCAATTTGTCCTTACTCTAGAAAACTTCGGTAAGCCACCAAGAAAATCCTCCTCAAACATAAAACTAGACCATCCTCCATAATTACTGAACCTTCGTTGCCCCGAGCTACGTCCATAAAACGCTGGAGGCAAAAATCTTGCTTTACCAACTCTTCAAGCATCCGTAATCCGCCACGAGGTATCACTAAATTTCACTCGGAGATGTTTTACTACTCCAAAGAAGATTAAAGCATTTCGGTAAAAGAAATTGAAAAAAAAAAAATCGCAACGAATCAAGATTTCCAACAGAAATACAGAAGAGGGTTGCCCTTACCGACTGCAACGGGGTTCGATATTGGCGTGAAGGCTCGCAGTCCTCTCGGCGAGGGGGTCGGCTGGAGCGGCGGCTGCGACGGCTGCGAAGGAGGGAGCGTCGAAACTGATGATGCCGATCTCGATCTGCGGTGAGGCCGTCAAGGCCGCGGTCTGGCTCCGTGGTCCGATCGACGCGGGACCTTCTGCTGTAGAAGAGCTCGGAGACGCTCGTCATGCGCCTTCCACTACTCGCTTCTCTACGGAGGCCGGTGGGCCGACTGGCGAGGGAGGAGGATTAACGAAGGTGAACGCGTGATTCTGTTCGCGTCCTAAATTAAAGGGAGCAAAATTATCGTGGAAATTGAAGAGAACGAGGTTGGGCATTTTGGTCTTTTCAGATTGAAGGATCTGATCAATTGAATTTCTCCCTCGGAATTGCTTCGTGACCTAACAAAATTGTGTTACTTAAATTTTTTTTTTAATTTACATACATAATATTTATATAGTATTTACATTCACGTTTATTTTTAATATTATAATATTTATATAAAATATAAAAATTTATATATTTTTTTTATTTTTAAAATAAAATATTTAAGAGCAAATACACCCAGAGCCTGAGTTTAACGCTTAATATCGCGAAGGTCCATATTTTTGAAGTTATAACATCGACTCTTGGGTTTTTTTTTTAATTTTTTTATAATTAGTTTTTTTTAAATTACTGTTTTACCCTTCCAATCTCTCTCTCCTCTCATCCGGCGCACGCAGAGCCAGCGCGAAGCAGCCGCGCGGGCGCCCGACACGCTGGCGGCAGCTTAACACTGCGGCTGCCGCGCGACCCGCCTGACACGGCGGTGGCCGCGCGGCACGAGAGAATGACAGGGGTAAAACGGTAATTTGAAAAAAAAATTAATAATAAAAAATAAAAAGGACCGATTTGATAATTTATTAAAACGAAGAGACTCCGATGTTATAATTTTAAAAACGTGCAGCAGTGCGATATTAAGCGTTAAATTCAGGGACCTGAGCGTAATTGCCCAATATTTAAAATAAAATATGATATACAAATTATAATATTTGAATAATAATTATGAAATATATAAATATGATAATATAATTATTTATTTTTACTTTGAATTTTAAATTCAATTTCTTTTGAGTGCTGAGATCATTCATAATTTTCGTATATAATAATATAAATGGTTAAATAAAAATTCAACTTTAAAAAGCATCTTCATTTTACTTACGGCATAATAATTGAATTTCAATTCATATTTTAAATCTAATTAATATTTTTATGATATAAAAAAAACTAACATTTTTATATAATATATATATATATATATAATTTGAGATGGTCTCCCACTTGTATTTATTTAGGGGGATTTACGTAGAGAACATTGAATTCATCACAAATTACGCATTTCACCATCGTTTAGTAAATATAACGCATATCACACTCTCCTTATTGTTACAATAGAAATGTAAAGCCATAAGCAATATAAGGAGAGTGTGATATGCATAATATTTATTAAATAATGGTGAAATGCGTAATTTGTGATGAATTCAATGTTCTCTACATAAATGTCCCATTTATTTAAGTATGGCTTTGGGCCACAATTAAAACTCGAGTTGAATTAAAATCAATTAGCTCTACAAAACTCGAGCAGGCTTGAAACTAAATTACTAACTAATTATATAGCTAAATATTTAAATATATACATAATTTTCTGTATTTTATGTATTATATGCATAATTTTTTTAAGGGTAAATTTCACCCAGGTTCTTGAGTTTAATGGTTATTATCACACAGGTCCACGTTTTTAAAATCTATCATCTGGGTCCCTAAGTTTTCAAAAAATATCATCTGAGTTCCTATTTTATTTTTTATTTTAAAAAATATTAAAATTACCATTATACCCTTACCCTCCCTCTCTCCTCCAGATTCGGCCGCCGCGCAGCCCCGATAATGGTAATTTTTATATTTTTTAATAATAAAAAAATAAAATAAGGACCCAGATGATAGAATTTAAAAAACGTGGACATGTGTGATAATAATTCTTAAACTCAGGAACCTGGGTGAAATTTGCCCTTTTTTTAAATATGCAATCAATTCAAGGCATCTCAACTGCCATTTCGAGCCGCATTGAACTCAAATAATTTCAAAATCATTTCAAATTCCAGCTAAATTTGAGCTCAGTTTGACGGCAAGCTCACTCCAATAAACCTTTCTCACATGTCAAGATTTAAAAAAATTACATTTTTGAACATTAAAGTGTAACATAAAATAAAAGTTTAAATTTATGCATATAATTAAATTAATTTTGAATGTTTCGATGTTTCTATTTCTAATTTAGTCAGAGCAAAATCCAAAGTACACGTAGAATTATAATTTTTACTCAAAATTTATTTCACACTTCAACCCGCCCCCGATAAGACGGACATGAATTACAAAATTATGTGTACGACTTACAACCTATCACAACTCATTATAAGACAGGCCGAGTATAACACACTTATACCTATCACAACTTATATTTCACTAGTAATTAAATGAATTTATATAATCTTAAGATTAAAAAAAAATTAAATAGGCATTATCTTTTCGTTTTTGCAGCGAGCCGAGCTGAATGGGGTGAGCAAGACAGAGCAGAACGGGTATGAATTTTAGGAGAAGCAGGGCAGGGTAAATGGCTCCAAGGTTTTCAGAACCGAACCGAAGATCGATGTTTTATCGGTTCAACCGATTGAACCGTGGTTCAACCGGATGACTTAATAATTACATCATAATTAAATATAAATTTTCTAGATGTGAAATTAATTTTTGAAATATGATAAAAAAAATATTTTGAAAAAAATAGTACAACTAATTTAAAAAATTTACTACTACAAGAAATGTATAAAAATTTAAAATTATAAAACAAAACAAATACAATTGCTTTTCTTGTCAATTTGTCATTCAAAATACTTTGCCTCTTTTATAACAATTCAAAATAAATTTATGATAAAAAAAAGTAATAAATTAGCTAAACGTTCATTATATAAAATAATTATTATTCAAAATATAGCATCAATATTAAAATATTAATGCTTAAATATCAATGTATAAAAATAAAATAAAAAGTTCAAATAATAATTCCGGTTTGTCCGGTTTGGCGGTTGGACCGGTTTTTACCGGTTCAACCTAGTTTTTCCCGGTCCAACCCGGTTTTTACGTGATTTCGGTTCTAATGTTGAACCAGACCGGACCTTGGGCCGGTTCCCGGTTGAACCGGTCGAACCGGTCGAACCGGTCGAACCGGCCGGTCCGGTCCGGTTTTAAAAACCATCTAAATGCAGGTATAGGGCGGATATGAATAATGTCAGTTAGAAAATGAGACGGATATGAGTTTTGTTAAATCCAACTCAAATCTTACTGGCAGCAGCAGAATTAAAGTGAAAAGATCAGAAGAGTTGCATTAGAATAAAAGAAAAGAAAATATCATTAAAATACAAGAATGTTTATGTTCAAGGTATAGATTTTATACCAGAGAAATCACAAGTACAAAATTTATCCTTCACTAAGGGGCTGACAAATTTGTTGGAAAACTGAAAACTGCATCAAAATTATCTGCTCAAAAATAGAACCAACTCAAGTTTGTCATAATTCAAGTTCTAAGGGAGGCTACAGCTCAAAATTAGAGTAGTAATATACAGTTGGGTAACCACACTAAATTACTCCTGGCCAGTAATCTGTAAGATATTCAGAGTACATTAATTTAAAAAGAAGAACAGAAGGGGAATTCTTCAAGCAAGTTTCCTGCTTGATTGAAGCAGAATCCTGCCCCTGTTAATAGAAACAATGAGGGATTGCATGCAAAATCAGACCAGCTTTTTGTAACGTTCATACATAAATTCAAAATTAAACCGAGCAGAACTTTGAGCAATGGCCGGCTCTCATGGAGTAATTTATGTTTAAGAATAGAAACAGAAAAATACCTGGAGAGCCGCAGAAGTGAAAATTTGCAACTCTAAATGACGAATATATTGGCCTTGTTAAATGGCACGTAGTACAAAAAAGACTGCAAAAAATGAACAAAAATTATTAGAATTCACATATAATAGATGGTGGGCAAATTAATATTTACAAGAAAGGTTGTAGAATCATTTTCCATATTCTTTTTAGTGCGATTACTGAGTGAATATCAGGATTAAGCAGGCAAACACAGATAAGAACCAGCGAAGCATATTACGTGTAAAGAATAAACTTGTAGCAACGGAACAATTCCGAAAAAGTTGCAGCATGATGAATGATTTCATTCTACTAAGAAGAACTTGACCAGTGTTGTTTACAGGAGAAACTATTGGTAATATCTGATCCAGAATATTAAATATATAGAATGCATTTTTTTGGTAGAAGTATGTTGAATTCCTGTATAAACTAACATCCCATGCTTATAGCTGAGACGTCTGAATTTATTATCGAATTTATTATCGGTTCAAAAATACACAAACGAAACAATAAATTTAGGAGGCGTGTGGTTCAGCGTTATCTTAGTGTTATGTCATGTAATTTAGATGCCATCTTTTTAGTAATAATTCTATAATTTTTTAGAAGATTATCTATAGATGTCATTAGAACAAACAATTGTTTTTCGTAAATAACATAACATAACACCAACATAACATTAAACCAAATGCAAACATAAGAAATAATAGAGAGAGTGGTTAACATTTGTTGACATGCAAACATACTTCTGGTCATCAATCACTTTACCTAATTATTTGGGATTCATCTTAGCAAATTTTTGTTTGCCAATGATTTCTAATGCAATATCTGGCGTTAACTATATAGCTTATCCTAATCTTTTTATAAAACTGATAAATAGATTACTTTGATGATGATGATGATATCCAAAGTAAACATAAATACAAATAAGATGCAAGATACCAATACTCTATAAGCACATCCCTATACAACAAACAAATGCCTAATGGACTTTTATCACTTCTGATTATACGATTCATATCAGCCCTTAAGGAAGGTTCTTTAAACTACAGCATCACCCTACCTCTAACATACCACATACAAAAAAGTAAACAGATAAATATAAAGAATCTATGAGACTGAAATTTTAACCCACTTTTTATAATTCATATGCTCCATTACATCAAGAATAAGAGGTTTCAGATTGAGCTGCATTCATTCGAAAACGAAGCACATTACATCGGGAGCCTTCCACTGTTTGGTTCTGTATCTTTCATAAAGTTAAAACAGCAGCAGCAAGCTTTGGGTCCCACTAGGGGTGTGCAAACTAAGGTTTAAACCGAAAAACCGAACCGAACCGTTTAAATTTAACGGTTTGGTTTGGTTTAGAATCTAGCGGTTTGGTGATGGTTTGATATTTTGAATATTTTGGTTAATTGGTTTGGGTTCGGTTTCACATGTTTGGAAATCAAACCGACCGAATTAACCGAATAACCCACGTATTTATATTGGGCCGGTTCAGTTGGCAATTTGCCGATTTGGGTTCGCTCATAGATGAGTTCGCGAGAAAGAAGGCTGATTTGACCAACCGAGAAGTTTCAGATTATTTAGGATTGCGCGACTTGCGCGGCTTGCGCTGTAGATCAAAGGGTTGCAGACCAAAAGTATGGTTTTAACCAAACCAAACCAAACCAAACCGATATTTATTTGGTTTGTTTGGTTTGGTTTATAATATAATTTGGTTGGTTTGGTTTCATTAAATTTAAAACCGAATCCAATCTTTTTTTTTTGGTTTGGTCACCAAACCAACCACTCAAACCGAATGCACACCCCTAGGTCCCACAGGCCAGGATTCATTATCAGTCCAAGCCAACCCTTCCTATTCTGTTTACCTTGGCCTTGTGACCTTACCGTCCCATTGCCTCATGTCAATTCTCTTCTCAGGAAGTGTCAACAAAAAAATCATACCATCTAGTTTATCAATTTCACTTTTTGTTGAACATATAAGGAACAAATCCCGAATTTTACTTCTTAAGAAATTACAATAAAACATCTATTATAAGATGGGAGAAGGGATACAATTCTCCCAAGAAACACTAAGCGAAACATATCCAACAAAAAATAAAGAAAATAAATAAGGTGCAATTGCAAAGAGGTGCCAAAATGTAAAAGAGAGTTCCATCGGTCTCCCCCAAGCTATATAGCATAGAAATCCATTAGATCCAGCTTGTCAAATGGCTCAAAAAAGGGTTAAGGGACCCAAAAGCCAAATAAACATATCAGCAATTTGTTGATCAAATGAGATGCGGAATTGATATCTTTTTATATTAAGACAACATCCATCCAAAACAACATGGCATTCAACTTCAATATATTTTGTATGTTAAAAAAAATTAAGTCTCTTGCAATATAAATAGCATGTGGTTATTGCAATGCATGAAAATGTGTCGAGATATAGAAAAACATAATTCTTTAAGAAGCGTCTTCACCTACATCGTCTCCCTCACATGTAACATGTGCTATTGATCTATATTCAATTTTTGCACTTGTTCTAGCAACAGCTCTTTATTTTTTATTACTCTCTATTTCTTATTCCTCAAAGTGGCTAGATTTTCTCCTACAAAAATACAACAGCCTAAGTTAATCTCCAGTCAAAAACCAATCCAACATAATCAACATCTATATAAGCTACTACCTGAAAGTGATTAGCACGATTATTTAGTAATCCTTCACCAAGTGTTTTCTTCAAATACATAAGAATCCTAATGATAGCCTCTCAATGTTTTTCTTTGGAATTTTGATTATAAAGATTAACCAAACCAACTACAAAAGAGAAGTTAAATTTAGTAACTTTCAAATAGATTAGTTTTTCAATAAGAAGATGACAGCCCGAAGAGTCATCATAAGGCTTGCCCTCATCATGACCAATATTCCCAATATCTATAGAAGCACCAATAGACTTGTATATAAGAAAACTAGCACCCTTAAGTAAATCAAGAGCATATTTCCTCTGAAAAGAGAAAACTCTCTATTGTCATATGTAATTTTAATACCAAAAAAATACTATAGATATCAAAACTCTTTTGTGACAAACACTTTATTCAAAATGCATTTTGACCTTTAAGATGCCTATGCAATCACTACGTGTAGATAAAATATCAAGACATAAATAACTAAAATAATAGTTATCGATGAGGAATGTCGTATGACGATGAAATGGTCTCGAAAGAAGCTTGAAAGATTAATTTCAGCAACTTTTCGGAACTTAACAAACCAAGCTCTAAGCCTGTTTTAAACCATAAATGGCCATTCAAAACAAACAATATTTATTCTCCTCTTGAGCAATATACCACGAAGGTTGTTCCATATAAATTGCTTTGGAATGGTCTCAATATTTATCTGCCACATACTTCACCCTGATTAATTGTCATTTACCAAACGAACAGAATTAAGTTTATACACAAATAAAAGTTTTAAGTTTTATGTCGTAGATCTACGTGTAGCCTTTAGCAACTAAACGAGCCTTGTAACGAACAATATGCCCTTTCGAACAAATTTCATTATAAACACCAAATGACAAGCAACATGGTGAACTACTAGAGAAGATAGAATTGGGTTCCAAGAATGGCAATTGATGGGGCTGAAATTTCTAATCAAAAGCCTAATTCACCTTGGATCCGATAGAGACTCTTGATACATCCCGAGAATATAAATAGAAGATAAGGATAAAACAAGCTACTAATAAAAAGGAGATAAATAGAAAGGGCTCATGTATGAGTGCAAAAATATGGTCAATAAAAATGTGTTTACCTTCGTGAAAATTATTAAGGAGATACAAATTGGTACTTATAGGAAGAACATAAATTACTTCAGACAATTGGGAAAGCGAATGTGCTGGCAGGGAGGAATGTAGCCAATGAGTGCGCCCAGTGAGTATACAGCTACAAAAAGTCATTAGATTGAGGAACAAGAGAAGCAAGAGGTAACAGGACAATAAAGAAGGTTGATAAAATATGAAGTAAATTCATGAAAAGAGACTTTAACAAAAACATAAAGTTTAGGAGAGGTGGGATCAAAGTAATAATAATCTTCTTGGGTTCAGAATAACTCAAAAAGATAAACCAAATTGAATAAGAAGTTTCTTAGTGCCTTGTTGGAGAGAGGAACAAAGCAAACACATAAAAAAAAACCGAAGGAACAAGCAAAAAGTGAACCTTTCAAGATAAAGACAAGAGAAATGATCGCAATTACTGACAAAAGAGTAGGGAACCATATTGATAAGACAATCTATAAGAAAGACATCTCTCAAAAAATAACGAGGAACTAACATATGAAATATTAATATGCGAGCAACAACCAGTAGATCTCTATTTTCGTGTTCAATAACACCATTTTGTTAAGTTGTCTAAGTATAGAAAATTTATTGGATAATACCATAATCAAATGAAAAAGATCGAAAATTAAAAAGCATATACCAAAGCGCATTACAGTATGAAAACTTTTAATACCAACAAAAGAAAGCAATTTAATTTCATTAAAGAAAGTTTAAAATATAGAGCCTATATCTCAATATTACAACCAAGTAGTACTAGTGTGGTTATCAACAAAGGAATAAAATAATGAAAACCTAAATGTGTTGCTACAAGGCCAGGACACCAAAATGTCAAAATGAACCAACTTAAAAGGAGATGAATTGCTTGGAATCATACTAGATAGAAGAGAAATGCAATGATACTTTCAAAGCTCATAGACATCACAATCAAAACACGGAAGAGAAGGACCTGTGATGAAATTCCAAAGAAGTTCAAGGAGGATGTCCAAAGTGGTAATACCACAATTACATAGAAGAAGTAGATGTCCGAGTTAATAAGAGAGCAAATGTAGAAGGATCAGCTAGTAGTGCCCTCAAGCTTCAACACCTCCATCAATTGCCTTGTGTCCTTAAGTTTTGAAAAACACAATAAGAAAGAAAAAAATGTTATTGAGCAATGTTGTGAAGTAGTAATATGATGAATCAATAGAAGGTTAATGTGAAAGTGAGGTACATAAAGGACATCATAAAGAGATTGAACAAATGAATGAGAGACGTTTCCATTCCTAAGAAATGGAGACAGTAATCCATCAAGTAAAGTAAACTAAGAGAGAGATATCTAAAGCAGATGAAAGGTCTAACGAAGTGAATAGTTAACGTTACCTCCATATAAGAGGGTGCACTGAGTCAAGGATCCAAGACATACTAGAATAAGCAAAAATTGTTGATTCAAAAAAGAGCACACCATGGAGACTGGAGCCATAAACCTCATAGTGTTGATTACTCAATTAAAATCAGACCGAGGGAGGGTGACAGTGCCAGGAGTCAGAGATATACTAACAAGAGTCTCAATACTCAAGTCAATATGATCAAAGATGTATTGTGCATTGGTTGGATTGCTAAACTTCACCCAACATCTATTCGAAAATTTGTTTGTATGATGGTAGTAGGCATGAGCAAAGGTATTCCAATCATGTCCATGCCCACCAATACAACCTCCACTATGACGCCCATCAACTAAATGACTAACACGACTCCCATGAAATACGGATAAGAATGGAAGGACCTTTCACCTATTGAAGTTTCTTTTTTTTTTAAGATGAAACAAATATTGAAGCTTTTAATACAATGAATCAAACATTTATCACTAAGCCATGCCCTTTCATATACAATATTGTATATGAAAAGAGAGAGCAAAGTAAACAAAAGGTGAAGTAAAGCGAAGCTCAGTAACATAAAGAACTCGAGAGAATGTGATGTTAGAAATGCAACAGTCCGTCATTACTTGAACCTATACCGAATGCAAAGAGGGATGAAGGATTGATAGGAACTTGATGTAAGGAACTCATAATTCTATCATTGCCAGATAGTATGATTGCTAGCGAATGATCAATACTAAAGTAGCTCATCCCACTTTCCTTATAGAGTGCTATAATATTCTTGAATAGATAAATCACCTAATTGTAATGAAAAGAGATAACAGTATAATGTATAGTAGATCCATGAAATGTTATAGTCCCAAAACTAAGTAGCATGAAGAAAGTCCCACAAAACTTGGGAGTCTTTAAAAACATAACCGTGGAGGCAATTGATGACTTGAGGCAATTTAGCATTCTAGTAACAACAAAATATGGTGTTGTTTGGTTGGAGGCCATTTTGACCATGTCTAACTTTTAAAAAAATTAAAATAAAATAAAATTTTATTTTTCATCCTCAATACACAAATTTTAATATAAACTAATTTACTTATATCACATCCTATACAATTCTTAATACATCAATCAATTTTATTTCATACCTTACACAATTTTTAATATAACTTTATTTTTTATCGTAAACATATCTCAAAAATGTTATAATTTTTTTTCATCATAACTAATCTCTTATCATAATTTTTTTTAAAAAAAAGGTGGCTATTTTGGTTATACTCAAAATGACCTCCAACCAAATAGAGGTTTTTCATTTTTTAAATTTGACTGTCAATGTTATTGGAGGAGGAATGTCAAGATAGGCCAGTTTTCATGAGATCCCACAAAAAAATAAAATACTTGAGACTATAAGAGATAATTAATGCTATTACATTTCATGGTGGTAACAATATTAGAAAAGAGTATGGTTTCTCCTATAAAAGAAATAGGAGATACTATGACTGACACCAAAGTAGAATGGAGAAAGATATAAGAAGAGCAAGGAAACTCAACTCATAGAATGAAGAATGGTGAGAGGGTTTTTGGCTAGAGGAGACTATTGTAAAGCCGACAAGCTAGCCTTCGACAAGTGTAGAATGTAGAAGCTAAGGTGTAGAGGTTGTAGCGCTGCAGGATTCGAAAAAACAAATTTCTAGAGGAAGCTATAGAGGAAGATGCGAAAGAAGTTGCCAAAGCTTGTCATGTTGTGTAGCTATGGGGTTGGTGTAAAGCTACCACAGATGGAGGGGCAGAGAAAAAGAGGACAGAAGAAGTGTTACATCCGTGTGGAGCTTTAGCGTAGAGAGAATAAGAGGCATAGCATCATGCGGAGACGAGCCATCCTATAGTTTTTGTGTGGTGCAAAGCTTTGGTGGTGTAGTCATGGGGAGAACAAAAGAGGAGGTGCTAGCAAGCGAAGTCACAAGGTGGGCGGACAAGAGGAGCAGATGCTAGCTTTGGTACCAAGTTAGAAAGAAACAAAATAGTACCCTAATTTTATTTCTTAGACATTACAATAAAATATCTGGAAAAAGAGGAATGCATGCTAACTCTGCTATCAAGGAGCACTAAGCTAAACATGATCAAATAAGAAAGAAAAAAAAAGGTGTAATTACAAAATAAAAAATACTTCTAACACACTCTACAGAATACAATAGCAGTATACATTGAAATCATTGTTAGACAAACTAAACTTGAAAGCTTGCTTGTATGACTTAAGGGTCAGATTCAAAGCCTTCCATTTTGAAGCTTATACTTCCCACTCTACTTTTAACAAAAAAAAAAAACTTAATATTCACTAAATTTGAAGTGTTCAATTTTTTAAGACCAGCCTTGAGGTCAGAGTGATTAGACAAATTCATGTAACCGACCAAAAGACGTTTGAAATTAGGTGTGTTGTCCATGATCCTGCAGTGGCATTGTGTTAAGAATAGTTTTATCCCATTACTTACTATAAAGCTCCTTGTTTGTTGTTCCAAGATTTGTTCCTTTCATGCATTTATCTAAGACTTTTTTACTTTTATAGGTGTGAACTTTTTCAATTACCCAACAATTTTGCATTTGGATCTACTTTCACGAATATTGATGTGGAGTATCCACGGCATTGTCATCATTGATATCAACATTAGTTCACCTAAGGAGTCCTTTGTTTGGACTCTTAGTTATCTTCTCTATTTATGCATTTGCTTCATTTTATCATTCGTACTTGTTTGAGTGACTTTGTAGCAAGGTTATAGAAGTGTTGCATATTTTTATGTTGTTAGAGTGATTTTGTATTGAGGTCTCAATGTAATCATGTGTGAATGAATATCGTTTAAGGACGGTATATTAATATTTCAATGAGGGCAAAACTGTCCAAGAAGATGGTTGGTCAGCATTAATATTTCAAGAGGATGGTGGGGGAAATTGGTCTTCTACTACCCCAAGTTTAGGTGTGAAGGGGCTTTAGGAGGAGGCTGATGTCAGAGCAACCATTGCATCCATGGTGGAGCATCGGCTAGCCAACTCTTCCCTTGACCATTCCCTTCCTTCGTTGGGTTTTTGCTAAGCCGACACCATGATCTCCAGCTAGTAACCTTCGGAAGTTACCACGAACTTGCGATGGACTAGCAGAAATTGCTAAGAGGGTCTATTTAAGGCATGTCGGAGTCATTTGGGGGTGGTCTTTGATGATTTTCCACCAGAAATTCAGAAATTTGAACTAGCTAAAATTGGAAGGGTTCCCGTCACAGCATTTGACGCCAAGGAATCAAAGTGTCTAACGGTCTTGGAACGCAATCAAAGGACTGATAGGTGGTTTGAGACTGCTAATTCGTTGTGTTCATTTTCATTCTCCATATGTATTCATATCTCTTCGTATCCCTTCCAAACTCCTTTATATTGTTATTAATCTCAATATTCGTGTATAGTTCTGTGATGTTTTCCTCTGCAATGTTGGTCTCCCATTTATTCATTCTGTAACGTGTTTGATGCATTCTCCTTGTGATTCCAGCATTTGCTGGATCCTACTTTTATATGTTCTGTTGCTCTTCCTCTTCATATGTGTTTAGCATTAATTTTGAATTCCAATTTTGCAGAAACTTAAAGTTAATGCTAGAAATGTTCTCTGTTTATGTTAAATTCACTACATGTGTAGGTTGATTTAACTTGCAATTTTAACTTGTGACTTACTCGTCCTTCATCCTAACTTAAATTATGGTTTCCCCAGATTTTCTCTGCTCTAGTTATCTATTTACTTTCCCTATTATGATGAATTAGCGAATCCTGCATGTTTGATAATAAAGTAATGAACATATCGCAAACTCTAGCTAATTTCTACCGGTAATTTCGTGGAGATTTAGGTTTATGTTCATTGCATCCATTAAGGATCTTCTACCAGATTATAGGCATAACAAAAACCTCATTCGTGCCTACATCAGCTACTAAATGTGGATTTATGAAATAAAAACTAACTTAAGCCAAAGCTCAATAAATTCTCCTAGCATTTTATACTCCTTTTATGTCAAACTTCACCAATAATCCAATAGATTATACAATAATTTCATTTATTATCATTGCATCTTTTAGATAGTGAATAACAAGAATAATCATTTTAAAAATAATAATAAAAAATAAGATAACAAAGATTATAAAATAGTGGGTTTCCCGGTACCATCATGCTTAAACAACATATCCAGCTAATCTAACTAGAAACACAGTTCAATCTGTTAATCAGATCTAAAATGCTACACATAAACCATTCATGTGTCATTCGAGACCGACATACTAAGTTTCCCCACAGTCAACAGACAACCGATTAAAGGATGATTCTCATCTAACAAGCCTATCTATCGTTTACCCGCAGAACTACCTCTCATCAGATGGACTTCTCTTAAGCTCGATTTGTTGTCCAAGGTCCACTAGTTGAATTCCATCCAACCCAATGCAATAGAACCTAGGAAGATTCTTTCCTCAAATCAAATAATCCTTGTGTACTGATCACCGACTATACAATTATCTATCATAAGACAAACTAGACTTAAACCTAATCGGCTATCCAAGTTCTATTAGTTGAATACTTCTATCCAGCTTAATATAAAGATCTTAGGATGACTCTCTCATCAATCGAACAAGCCCTGTTTGCAAATCACCTATAGAACCATTACCTCACATCAAATGGACGATTCTTAAGCCCATCCAACCCAATGAGAAGAATCTAATGGACAACACCCATGAGTGTACCCTTACTCCCTCCTATTACTCAGAACAATGACCTCTCATCAAAAGCACTACTTAGCCCAATCAATTTCCCAAGGTCCATTAGTTTTGAATACTTCCATCTAAGTATAAATGCGAAGAAGTTGGTGTCTAGTGCCTTGTCTGCCAATTACCGACAAAACAATTACCTATCGTCAGGTAGAATACCTCTCTCTTTCTCTCTTCGCCCTCGAATCTAATATATTGTAACGCGTTGGCTTACGACTCTCCTTGCAACATCCAAAATGGACTAAGTGGGTTTCTCTTATGTCATTATGTAGTTTTTTATGTATCTGAGAAAGGTTTTCAATGTAAATCAATGTGTACTTGTACAAATACTTGTTTATCTTGGCCATTAACATTTGTTTCACAAAGTTGGCTTCTAGAGACGATCTACCTTATGTGAGATCCGCGCCCTCTATCCACCATACTAAGTCCGTAATTGAAAAACTCATAAAATAAAGAAAACAAGAGGTTTTAATAACATACATTAACTCACCTATCAATATCATAGTAAAAATTGTCCAAGCAATGATCTGATTAGGTCTGCCATACTGAATTTGATATTGAGACCTTTGGAGTTGCCTTTTAATAGCTCCAAGCCAGCCATAGAGATGCTTATTGGAAGTTTCTTCAGCATAATCACTAAGACAGCTCTTACTCCGCTCATAGCAAGCATTCATACCCTTGAAATACAAGGAAAGAAACACTTTTAAAAAATATTCTTCACAAACAATTTTTAATATACCAGGAAAATTTCCTAAAAAGAGAAATTTCATGAAGTGAAAAGTATGCACCAGTTTGGCAAAACTGATCTGAAAAGTAATAAATAAAAGTGCATACCCGACTAAGCTGATGATTCCGCAATGGTAGCGAGTCTTCCAAATCTTCCTGCCCCAAAGGCTTCCACTTCCTGAAACCATTTCTATACCACTTTAGCCTCAATGCTGATTCTGCAATGTTTAACTCAGACAGGCTTTGTATCCTTGGAGGAGGCAGATTAGACTTCTCTTCAGCAATCTTTGGAGAAGATTCTTCAGCACAAACTGAAATTTCCAATCCGCCAAATTCAGCACTAGCGCTAGCTGCCTTACGATGTCCTTTCAGTCTTTCCTCCACAGGAACTGAACTAGAATCGTTAGATGAGCAAGGATTCACCGAACAACCAGAAGTTTCCCAATTCATCATCTTCCCTGGTTCATGGACAGCAACGATCGGTGTGGGCAACACATGATTGGCTTCAATATTAGGACTCGTCAGGAAAAGAGCGAGCTCATTCCTTTCCCCTTCGTCCAGCCTTACCCACGACAAACCACTCTTTCCTTCCTCCTGGAGGTTTAATTCCTTCATAGCTTTCTCCACGATCGAAATGCGACAGGAAATCGCCGAAACGAAATCACTGTGCCGAATCACGGTGGCTTCGCCAGCAGAGAGTGCCTCGTCGCTGTGCATCGCCGCCTTTTCCAACTCATCCAACTACGTAATCGATGCGAAACAAATCACAACCCAAACTTTCGCACGCTATAACCACAGAAGAAAGAGGTTAAAGAAACTACCTGCCATTTCGCCGTACCTAGGGCTGTATACAGCTCTCGCCGGAGCTCAGCGGTGGAGCCATCCTCAGCGATTCCCGCCTGTTTTGAGGCACACGTCCTTCCATGCATCCACCGCCGATAAACTGATTCCAACCTGCAAAGATCACCTCAAAAACAAATCAGAGGCCAATCTCGAGAAAGTGTGAACGGAAAGAAGTTAAAGCCCACGGAAAACCTATACCTATCCGCTGATTCCTGGACCTCCTCGGCAGCATAGAAGAAGGGGTCCTTCTCCCACCGATCAAACGCCGTAGCCATCAACAGAAACCAAATCCAACGAAAGGAGAACGATGAAAGGAAGTTGAACGCACCCCTTCACTTTATTACGGCGAAATTAGCGGAGAACGCGAAGCCTCGACGGAATCGCACGGAAGCTTCCTCGCGACACCGCTTCGGCGAAATGGATAAAAGGATCGAGCCCAGCCGGAGAAGAGAAGGACGCCGCTGCTCGCCCTGACGCGGGGAGAAGCCGCCTCAGCGGGGAAGGAAAATGGCCGCAGGCAGGACAGATCGGACCGACACCTGGAGGAGCGTCTGATTTTCAACGCACCCATTTTTTAACCACGTTCGTGATGCGTAGGCCTTGCCTAGGAGTGGCGGGCTAATTTTGAGTGCAAAATTGCAAGGTGGCCACAGAATTAGTATCAGTCAGTTTTTTTAAAGTTTATTTCATGTGGGTATTTTTTTAAAATCAAATAAATTTAGAATTCATGTTTTTTTAAGAAAAAACATATATTTTTTTAAAATAATAATGATACATATTATATATATACATTAAAATATAATATTATATATATTGCAAGTGTATTTATATTTTAATCTCAATATACGCTCAGTATATATAAATAAAATTTTTAAAATAAAATTTAAAAAATTGTGAATATGTATGTATATGCATAAAGTTGATTATAGATTGTTTCAATTTTATTTTAAGTGAATCAACTTCAAGCTATAAAAAAGAGGCAATTCCTAATTGAGTAAAATGATGACAACTTTTGAGTAAATTTTGAGGTTTGAATAAAATTATTAGGAGTGAAAATGATCCAATTCACACATCGTTCAAGCTCAATCTAATTTACAAATCAACCCGAGCTCAAATCATCGCTCAAAGTCTTCAAAATCAAGCTGAGTTGGCGTTAGAAACAATTAGTTTTGAGCTAACTCGAGTAATCTTCAAGTATCTCAAAAAATTGAGAACTATTTTGAAATTAAACTTAGGGCATCGAGCTCTTAAAATTAGAAGCCCATTACAAATTAATCTCAAACTTTGTAAAAAAATTTAAAATATTTATATTTATAGTTTTACTTTTTTTAAACATAAAAAGCAAAAAGATAAAAATAATTAAATTTTAAATTTTTAAAGAATAATGAGAATAAATATGTATAATAATTTTTTAAAATATATAAATAGTTCAAACAGATTAAAAATATTTCACATTTATATTTAAATTTTCTAATAAAAATTAAATCAAATTCAATTCAATGCTTAAAATCCCTAAATAACTCTTTAAAATTACAACTTATAATTTAGCTCACGAACTCAACTCAAGCTTAATTTCAACTAAATATTAATCTAAATATCAAAATATCATCGATCTTCAGTAAAACTCTCAACCCTAGCAATAATAATCAATATTAGTGGTAATATGTCTTTAATTTACATATTTTAAAAAGATTTGGTTCATTTTTTTAAATGAAAAAGGGACACACAATTCGTGTAAAAGAAAATTCCTATTATATTAGATTGCTTAGTGCTTCTACATTTTCAATATAAATACATAATTAAACATAAAAATAAATATAACTAAAAATTCTAATTTAATCAATTTGTATTTATTATTCACTCTCTAAAAATTTATATCTGCATTCAAAATATAATTTTTAAAAATGAGGTAAATAACAATGAGAATAAGATGGTGATCATTTATAAACAGAAAATTTAAACAAATAACCTATTTTTAAAATTTATTAAAATAATTAACTAATTAAAGTGTCAATTCTGATGACTGTGAAATCCTAACCAATAATTACAAATGATCCAACCAGAATTAGTTGGTCTGGAATATGACATGGCAACAACCGTGGGATCTGACAATCTACGCGCTTTAATGCTCAAGTTAATGAAAAAAATTTAGATTCGGAGAGCTCGCCACGTCACATTTTCCATACCTGCTTGTTACAGATATAAAAGTGTTTGTTATAGAGCTAAAACTGCTTGTTATAGAAAGTGCTTGTTATAAAAGTGGTTGTTATAACAAGCACTTTTATACCTGTAACAAGCAGGTATGAAAATATGACGTGACGAGCTCTCTGAACCCAAAAAGTGCTCCAAGTTAATATCCCAATAATATTTTTAGATCAAAATAACGGTAGAATAAATAATGACGTTATTAACAGGATTAAAGCAGGATAGGTAAAATGAATAAATACTTTTGGTGTGTTGTGCGATAAAAAAAATTCCATACAGACTTAAAGATAAAGTTTACAAAACTGTAGTAAGATCAGCAATGATATATACTATTAAATGCTGGCTTGTAAAGAGGGAACATATAAATAAAATTAATATTACAAAAATAATGATGCTAAGGCCTTGTTTGGCATGAGCCCAAAAAAAAGCAAAAAAATATTTTAATAATATTTTAAATTTATTATAAATTTTAATAACTTTATTTCACATCCAACACAAATTCCAACCTTAAAAATCAACTTTATTTCACATCCAACACAAATTCCAACCTTAAAATCAACTTTATTTCACATCCTACACACCTCCCAATATTAAAATAAATTTCTTTCCCATCAACCTATAAAATAAATTATTTTCTCTTTCCTTACCCAAATTCATCCTCCAACCAAACAAGCCCAAGATAGAAGTGTGAATATACACGATAAAATAAAATAAAAAATGAGTATATTTGAAAGAAAATTAATGTTGCACCAATAAAAGCTATTCATTTATTAAGAAGTTTAATAGAGAAGTTTAAGGAGAGAAACGAAAACCTCCATTTAGTTTTTATTGATTTGAAAAAATCTTATGATAAAGTTCCAAGAGAAGTACTTTAGAGAGTTTTAGAAAAGAAATGAATTTGCACTACTTATATTCAAATTATTAAAGACATGTATAAAGGAGTTGTTACCTGTGTACGAACACAAGGAGCTTTGACTAAGGATTTTCCTATTACAGTTGGACTACACCAAGGCTCGACTTTAAGTCTGTATCCTTTTATTTTGATTATGAAAGTCATGACTGGGCATATTCAAGATGAGGTGCCTTGATGTATGCTTTTCACAGATGATATTATCCTTATTGAGAAAACTAAAGAAGGAGCTAAAGCGAAACAAGAGCTTTGGAGGAATGCTCTTGAATCTAAAGGTTTTCATCTCAGTAGATCAAAAACTGAATATATGGAGTGCACATTTAGTCAAGAAAGAAATACTTATATTAGAGATGTGACAATTGGTGATCAAATTGTCAAGAAGAGTGAGCGTTTTAGACATCTTGGATCAATCATATAAAATAATGGTAAAATAGATAATAACGTTACTAGCAGGATTCAAGCAGGATGAGTAAAATGAAAAAATACTTTTGGTGTGTTGTGCGATCGAAAAATCTCAATCCAAAATCAAGGGTAAATGTTATAAAACTGTAGTAAGACCAGCGATGTTATATGGTGCTGAATGCTGGCCTGCAAAGAGAAAACATACAAATAAAATAAATATTGCGGAAATAAGGATGCTAACGTGGATGTGTGGATATACACGAAAGGATAGAATGAGAAATGAGTATATCCGAAAGAAAGTTAGTGTTGCACCAATTGAGAACAAACTTAGAGAAAGTCGGCTTAGATGGTTTGAACACCTAAATCGTAGGCCGATTGAAGCTCCAATTAAAAAAATTTGAGTTATTAAATTTTGCCCATGTACAAAAAGAAAGAGGGAGACCAAAGAAGACATGACAAGAAATTATAAGGAATAATCTTAGTAACTGAAACTTAGATAAGAATTTAGTAACTGATAGAGTGCAATGGAAACAAAGGATTCATATAGCCGACTCCACCTAGTAAGATTAAGGCTTGGTTGTTATTGTTGTTGTTGTTGTGCAAACAATGTCCACTATGTTGACTATATATTAATTTTTTTACTTTTAGCCAGTAGATTCTTCGAAAATCCGATCTAACATATCAAGCTTGAATCAATAACACTCAAGCCAAACCAAGCTCGAATCGAGAGCAAATCACGCTCTTCTCACTCTTATTTTGAATTGAATTAAGATCAAGTTGAAAACTTTCAATTCAATCATGAGTTGAGGTGAGGTCAACTCGAGATTGGATCATTAATGGGCCTAAATACAACGTCACTTCCTATATAATTTCAAATTATGTAGTACTTCTCTGGGATCAAGTGATGAATTCTAACAAAATGCAATATTAATTCTCCGTGAGTTCAAATGAAATAGAACTTTGTAAAAAGGAGATGATGGAGAATTATAAAATGTAAGTTTTTCTAGTCTATCATAAGTATAGGAGATATAATAAGGTACGGTCATTGGACCAGTTGAGAATAAGTTTCAGGCCATCACAATGCAGCTAAGCTCTCAATAAATTACAGTAAGAACTTACGGATCCATTACAGCAGGAAAGAAGCAGCAGGGACGTCCTCCATTCACCAAATACTACTACTGTGTACGCATTCTACTGTTCTCTGCAGCTCTCACTTGAACGAAATATGGGTGTGCCTGCAAAAATTCGAGTTAATCTAATTGAACAACACCTTTAATTTCCCGACAATTATAGTATTCATCGAATAGTGGTGAATTTCGAGGAAACATTGGGCTGTCCCTAAGACTAGATCATCATGTGGTGCCATTTACAAGTCTCAAGTAATCACGTTTTGAAGCTTGTCTCAATGAAGGTACACCCAGTTTATTGAAATTTGGCAGGTCTCTCATGCAAATCTACATTTTTTTATCGTTTCGATCGAGTAAAGTTAATCATTTTATGCAAGTTTTGCCATCAATTTATGCCAAAAGACTGGTACTATTCTTCAATCCCCTCTCTCACTCTCTCCCCTGCCTCCACCTCCACAGCCCCCTCGTACTATCCTTCAATCACCTCTTACTATCTATTTATCAATTAATTATTTAATCTATTTAGTATACCAACCCCTCTTTTTGCTGAACTCCTTGAAATATATCCTGATAGTCTGCATGAAAAGTCATTAAGAGCCTATAAATCCAATTTTAACCTATGAGTCTATGACAAACTCCAACCCGACCCGCCGGCAATACTCAACATGCACGCATTCATGAAAAAAAAATTAATTAAAAAAAAAGGATAGCGTGGTATGATGATCCCCAAAAAATCTAACGTTTACCGTGGCTTCTCGTGCTGTCAGCCTGTCTTGATGATCGTAACGGAGTAGCTTGTCAAGAAAATCTATGGCCTGCATTTCGAAATGGAGATTTCCATAAAAGTACAATCAATAATTATTGAATTTGCCAACAGTTTAGAAAGGCATTTGGTTGTACAACATTCGTATCAGAATGACACAGAATCGACCATAATAAGACATAATAAATCAGACCCCTTAGAACATTCTCAACATCCTTGATACAATTGGAGAATTATTTCTGTTGTATATATCTGTGTTAATTTGCCAGTAAGATTCAATTGTTTTAACATGTAACAATGAACTTTTTCTTTATAATGTAAGTAATTGACACTGATTCTTAATTAGTAATCAAAGGAAGGAAAGAATAGAACTAGAGGTCGAGAGTATTAACCTCCGGAGACACCAGGTGCTGGTTATCAGCATTGATAAATTTAGACCACGGCTTCCTGCTGTGCCTATAATCATTAAACAAGAATAAATACAATAAAACAAAATAAACGATACATTGTAATCATAGAAAAAGATGTGATCTTACAGTAAGTACCTTCCAACCATTGCTTCTAGTTGAGGATCAAGTTCTAATCTATATTTGGTCAAATAAGCATTTAACTCATCTGTTCCAAGTACCTGGAAAAATAAATAGTTAAACAAAAAGAATCGGCTTTAACCTTTAAGATCAAACATGCATAAAAAGGCCATGGAAATTCAAACGTTAAAAATGCCCACGAAATAAATAAACAGTCACTACTCATCCTCTAAAATTAAAAAATCATTGGTCATTCAGGATGACATAATTTTGTTTTCACATTATTAATGTGGAAAAAGTCAAGAAAAAGTGTCATCGTATATGCTTTTTGTAAACTAGAGAAGGCAGTAAAGCAAAATTCAAGTGATGAAAAAACACATTAGAATCTAAAAATTTTCATCTTAGCATATCAAATATCAAATATATGAAGTATAAATTTAGTCAAAAAATAAGCACTTGTAGAGGAAAGATAATTAATGATTAAGTTATTAGAAAGAACGAGCAGTTAAGATATCTTGAATCATTCGTATAGAATAACGGTGAAATAGATCGTGATGTTAGTAGGATTCAAGTAGGATGGATAAAGTGAAGAAATACATCCGGTGTATTGTATGATAGAAAAATTCCACTCAGACTTAAAGATAAATTTTATAAAACAATTATAAGTTTAGTGATGTTATATGGTGTTGAATGCTAACCTACAAAGCAGAAACACAAATAAGATAAATATCATAGAAATGAAGATGCTAAGGTGGACGAGCGGATATACAAAAAGACAAGATAAGATATGAGTAAATTCTTGAGAAAGTTAAAGTGGCCTTAATTGAAGATAAACTCAGAGAGAGTCGATTTAGATGACTTGGACATATAAATCGTAGGTCGATAAAAGCTTTAATAAAAAATATTGAATTATTGGAACTTTCTCATGTAAAAAGAGGAAGAAGAAGACCAAAAAAAAACATGACAAAAAATTATAAAAAATGATCTTTACATATTTATTATTGATAGAGTGCAATGAAAACAAAAAATTTACATAACTAACCCAACCTAGTGAGATAAAAGCTTGATTTGTTATTGTTGTATTCTTAATGTGGAAAAAAAAACCCAAGCAAATTAGAATCTACAAGCCAAACTAGCCACATAAGTAATATCATAGTGAGAAAATACTGAAGATCAAACATAGTAAAATCAATCTAACCATAATTAATGAGAATATGAAGAATAGAGCAACAACAATAATAAAAACGGGAGAAGTGTTAAGGAGGCAATATATGACTAACCCCGACCTGAATCCAACACAAGAAACATGGGTTCAGGCCAACCTGTTATTAAACAGGTAAAGTTAAGTTCATTTGCTAAACGAGATCGCTTCTGGTTACAACAATAACAACAACCAAGCCTTTATTTCACTAGGTGTGATCGGCTATATGAATCGTTTGTTTCCATTGCACTATATCAAATAACAAGTTCCCATTTATTTCTAGCATGTCATATCTTTTTTGATAATTTCTTGTCATGCTTTATTTGGTCTTTCCCTTCCTCTTTTAACACGGGCAAACTCTAATAACTAAACTCTCCTTACAGGAGCTTGATTCGAGTGCGTATGGTTGGAGCTAATCAATTCAATACATATTTGGATTTGGGTAAACCTGACCCATTAACTTATTTTGCACCCCTGCAAAAGTGTAAAGCCAATCAGCTAACTTCAATGTCAGGGAGATGATATTTTGAAATCACAGCCGTAATGCCAGAGAAAAGCAACATCCCAAAACCATGAAGCAAACAAACTTTTTGAACATGGTTGATACCTTGGCAATTTTGACAAGCTGATCATGATTGTCATGTCCATAAAAGAAAGGCTCCTTACGAAATATCTAAAGAAAGAAAATATCAATAATATAAAAGGATTATGAATTTTCATACGACATGATTATCATTTTGACCTAAGAATACACTCACCATTCCAGCGAACATGCAACCAAGGCTCCACATGTCCAAGGAATAGTCATAATCTTGTAAATCAACAAGTAGTTCGGGGCCCTTAAAATATCTGTACATCAAAATAACTCATCCACTATAATCATGCACAGAAAATTAACATTTTTCATTAATAAAACTTCCCTAAGTTCTTCATTTTTTATAACTACCGGATAAGATATTAAAAACATGCAAATATATGAAATTGGATATAAAATTAGTTATTCACCATAACTATAATAAGCACGAAGCGTACCTTTGTGAATGTGTGTGTCTGCACATTATACATAATTTTAGAGGATAAGGAAATTGCTAACCTATGTGCATCACTGTCTCAAGACTTATTCCTGCTACTTGTGGATACACAATTCATCATCCTATGCAATAAAATAGTTATACTTTTGCCTTTTATTAATGATGAATCCATAGTGCAAGCTCAAACATCTTTAGACTGCTTTTACCATTGTACAATTCTTAAGTAGATAGAGCCATGCACACTTGGTAACAGTTGAAAAACAAAAAACAGAAAAAAGAAATATCAATGCTCTTGCCTTGAAGCAACACGAACATTATACTCCTTTCCAGGATGATAGAACTCAGCAAGACCCCAATCTATTAAACGTAGTTTTCGGAGCTCATGATCTATCATAACATTATGAGGCTTGACATCCCGGTGCATGATTCCTTGCGAATGACAATAATCTAATGCCTGCATCCATAAACTCTTTGGATTGAAATCCGGTAGGCAAGATTTGTTCAATCAGTAAATCTTTAGTAAGTATATGACAGTGACACACCAACAGACATGAGATTTTCATCAAATTATCTCAGATACAGGAAGAATACAACAAAAGGATTTCAATCGCCCCATGTTGTGATACTTATTAGACATCTTAAATGTAATTCCGTCTGAGATTTTTAGCCTTCTTAATATTCTTACTCCACTGCCAGTACTTACTTCATCCCCTTATAAAACTGTTATTTCGGCAAATCCGACCTACACAATTCCATTTATAACAAAACTAGATTATGGCAATACTTCAATTTAACTTCTGCTGTGCTATACACTTCAACATATTTTACTTTTTGGCTTATCACCAAAAATATTTCTAATTTTTTTTAACCTTTAAAACAATAACTTACAAGGTCAAATAGGCCAAAAACTCAACAACAAAAAAAATCATCATAGAACTTTCAAATTTCCATTTGCCTTTTCTACCCCTGATCAAATAAATGATTAAATCTCATTAGAATCAAATAACAACAGTAGATATGATGATGGTATGGTTCTTTAATCATCTTCAGGTGTTGCAGGTTATAGGATGATTTTTTTCTTGTATAGTATATCTTATCGCTGAATGGGCTAGTATCAGAAGTCTTAAAACATTTTCATTTTATAAGGTTCTCGTTACATGGATGATTCAAAGATACTACATGTATTTAACCGAAAAACATGTCAGAAGTTAAAATATACAGTCAAGAGGAAAACAGAGTTACTAACCTTAAGGAGCTCATAAATGTAGTAACGTATGTCATAATCTGTTAGTGTGGGATACAAGATTTTAAAATCTGTACTGTTGACATATTCAAATATCAAGCTAGGAGTTTTAGAATGCTGGTCTCTGACAATATCATGAAGCTTCACAATATTGGGACCACCACAAAGGTTCTGAAGTATTTTGATCTCCCTTTTTATCTGCAAATCAATTGATAAACAGCCTTAGTAAAAAAAATGAAGATCAAAGCAGAAAATAGCTACTTACAAGCTCGAAATCATTGAAGCGCATGATTAAATACCAAGCCTTTTCTATTCTTCTAATGAGTAAACTCAGGGTTGAGGGAAACTTATTATTTATTTGTATTTCCTATTATGGATGGAGTATCCCACCGTTGAATAAATAATAGCAACAAAACGAAGAGCACTTTAAGTGTATAGAGAAATGTCATGAATTTCTCTGTGATGTGCTTAAGTGCCGTACCAGATGAAATATAATATGCTATGACACAGGTACCTTACTGGTTAATATTCTAGTAAAGCCACCGAGATTTACAAAAATGCTGACTGGAAGCTCACTGACAGCTAAAAGAAGGTATGGATGATCATCAATAGAAGAGTTAAAAGCTCTAGATAATTACATTACCTTTGCCCATATTAATGCCCGTTACAGTTGCTTATAGATTTTTGTTATGTGCTAGATATAGAAAACAATGTAGTCCAAATCTCTGATTCTTAAAGACAAAATGTTGCCAAATAAAATCAGACAAATAGCATCAAAATTCAAAAGATTTCAACCAAAACGCAAAAGCTTAAGTGGCTATCTTCAACTTTGATATGCCTGCATGAACAAAATGAAGATAGCAACAGCATCCAGGTGCCCAATTCTGATTTAGAATTCCACAAATGTAATATCTGTCTTAAGACAAATGTCTATTCCCATATTTACAAAGAAACGACTAGTGCTGGTCACACCCACTCCCCAACCCATCCCTTCACACCAAAGGACCAACAATGTAACAAATATGAGTATATTTTCATGTATCTATCATTCTAGAAGTTAAATATGTTGAAAAAGCAAATGAAACTAACACAATATTTGCCAGATGTCTAGATGACCATGATATTTATGGCAACTATCCAGTTAACAACAAATATATATTACCTTCTTCTTCTTAACAGGTTTGAGGATTTTGATGATGCAACGCTCATTGTTGGAAACATTTATACCTTCAAAAACTTCACTGTACTTTCCTCTTCCAACTTTCCGAACAACCTCATAGTCATCCTGATCACTGGATAAGACAAAACAATTACAAAGAAAACCAAAAGCTACCAAGCCACATAATGTTATGACGGAAAACAGTGATTGAAAAGCTCAAAATATATGAGTAACATCCTGTGAACCAAATGATATATTATTTACTTTAGTTTTAGAGAACTGCATAACTTAAATACTTCTCAAGAGGTTACACATATCAGTACTACTTTAACTTAAGCACACTTAACCACGAAATTTTCTATCAATAGCCTCATAAATTTACCCCAAAAGGCACCTCTATTATATGGAATCATGTTATTTACTTATACAACTCAAGAACTCCTCTCCTTTTCTGATGTATAACTCATTCATGTTCCCCTCTCACTACTCATTATTCGGTCTAGAAGCTTATCAGGAGTCGCACTTTACTCCGGTGACTCCCTTTTCTTGGGACATCACCTGGTGATCATAGCATCTTTGGCCACAGGTCACCACAATATGAAGCATGTCAATAATACAATGTTCTTATATATTGTGTGAACAATCAGCAAGTTTGAAACCACAAGAAAGCAAGTAGCTCAAGTAACTTGGTAATCAATTTTCTTTTAAATCTCCATGAAACTTGAGATAAGCTCAAAATAACACATCCATGTAACCTGAGCCTTACCATAGCATTACAGGACTTGCTAGGAGAAAAAAGTCAATATATTGAACAGGGAATACAACTTATGCACTTCAAATGCATAAAAAGAAAAGACAGCATAAGAAACAATAAAGAAATCCTCATGTAAGGAACAAGCACGTCAAACATGTTCCGGATCTGTATGCTTTTCATCCATTGCAACAAAACAAAACCATCATCACAAGCGATAAATTTACCAAGTTACAAGAAAAATATTGCCCTGGCATCACTACAATAACAGTCATTTTTTCAAACAACAAGTGAAAAAACTTGTACGCATGATCAAGAGATGATTTGACTTATGGAAGTAGTACCATTGCAGCATCAAAAAAAATAATAATAAAGAAAATACAAACATATATCAAATTCTACAAAATAAAAGATGTCAGCCTAAATTTTAAACAGTGATAATGAAAAAACAAAAGAAAAAAGCTCTTGAAAATCCACTGGACTAAGACTTTTTGTGATCAATATTAATCCAAATCAATGCAATCTAATCAATGATCCACAGGCCATCTAGTGAATCTCATAAGTTCCTTCCTAAGGTGCTACTAAGGGTAAGAATCACCCTTCTCAGATAACCCGGTTATCAAGAAAGCAGCATACGGTAAGTAGATTCCTCCTCCCAACCATCATCAGTTCTGGCTTTTCATTTATGTAAAAAAAAAAGTAAATAGATAAATGTAGGCTCATCTACCTAACATTCAATCAAGCCTCCACACTGCACAAACAACTATCTAAATTCTAAATTATCTGCTTACCCCTACCTTTCTGTTTTTAGGGTGATCCCAGTATCCCAATCGATTCAAACAAGGTTTTGAGAGCTGTAAATAGCGTCAATAAAAAGATGGGTTACGACCACAAGAAAAGGCAACTTGAGCTCACTTTTTGCTTCCCACTGAAATCACTGGTGCGAAAGCAAATCAATAATACAATCATGCGATTAAAAATTCGGGGATACTAGGACGCAAACATATTCTAGGTTTCATATAGCCTTAAATAGAAAATAAGAGGATAGTATGCCAGAGCCCGCAATCATCGTGAAATTGGGAAAAGAGATACATCACAACGCTAACAAAAACACATCGGCAAATCGCAACTCCTGATTACCGATTCACGCAGACTACAAGGACGAAAAACAGAAGGGGGGCATACATCTCTTTGAAACCATTAACCCTACGATCCATATCCCTAGGGAATCTCAAAGATAGAAAAGATCTAAAAGGAAAGTTTCAATCGCAAATAGGGTTAGGATTTCCGCAAAGGAAAGCTAGCATACCCCCACTGCACGGTGAGGGACTCGTAATCCCAGTACTCCTTGGGCCGGAGCACGTTCACGTCGGCGTAAACCCGAGCCTTGGACATGGCGGCCGCCCCCTACGTTCTCGCCGATCTCCCGACCGGAGGAAGATGATCAGCGATCGGCGCAGCCGCTGCGAAGTACCTCACACTGCTCTGGATGTCGATATCAGCGGCGTAGTGGTTTCATTCCACAGAGAAAAATATGATGATAAAAAAAATACAATTGCGATGGTGAGGAGATAGAAAAGGAAAAATATACGCTCTGGGCACGTGCGGGAGCCGAAGCGCACGTGCAGCAGAGGTCGTGGGCAGTGGGCTAACCTCATCAGTTGACCAAATGATTAGCTTCGATTAGTGCGCTCTGCAGTATAAAAATTTATCATCAATTATTAAATATAAAAAAAATCTAATCAAAATTAATTTTATGATTAATCACAACCATTGATTTTTATTTCTATTTAAAACACTGTTATTTAAATAATATTATTTTTAAAGTTTAACAAATAGTTCAAAAAAAATATATTAACTTGGCAAAAAAATCCTAATAATATTATTAAATATAAATATTAAAAATATTAATAAAATATTTCATCTATAAAAATAAATTACAATTCGATTATAAGAGAATATATTATTCTTTCCCTCAAATAAGTAAAGATTTTTATTGTTAAATTAAAAGGTCAAATTATAAAACTTAATTTAAGCATAAAAATTTTAAGTACACTGAATAAAAAATACAAATGAATTGGTAATTGCAAAATTGTATATTTTCGATCGTACGAGTGAATAGAAATTAACGAAATAATACAGTGAGATTTGAGTTTCACACGAACTAGTCGCAAGCTTAATATATACGATAATTTAAAGATACATTTAAGAAAATAGTCTAACATGTAATAAATTGATTAATTGTCAGTTTTTAATAATAAAAATGTAATTTGAAATTAAAATTATTGGTTTTTATGTAATGGAAATGAAACTAAACACGGTGATTTCGTTAACTAAAATATTCAATTCAATTTATTTAGATTCATTTTGATTTTTCGATTTTCTATTTTTCTTTAAAAAAAATTTGCTCTGCCCTATAAATGGTTTAGATAGGGCTGCAATTTCAAATAGTATTAACACAATTCTATGCTCCTATTTGTTTTGCAATTTAAAATAAATATTAAAAATTTAATATTAAAAATTTTAATAAAAAAATATTTTTATTTAAATTTAATTTTAACTCTATTAAATTTAAATCTTACAAATAAACAGGTCCATAGTTATTTTTTTACATATACACATTTAAGCATTAACAATGATAATTATACACTTTAAGTGGGTTGCAAAAATTCAGTCCCTTAACTTAAAAACACTGAAAACTTAACTTGAAAAATTATAATTCGGCTCGAGCAAACTCAATTCCAACTCAAATTAATTTATTAACTAATTATTAGATATGCAAAACATTTTTATGAATTATATTAAAAGGGATGCTCAGTTGAATAAATAATCGCACAATGCTGTCATACATAAAAGTGATAATAATAACCTTGAAGATATCAAAATTTTTTATGTACTTAATTTATACAATATTTGAGCCTATTCAGCAAAAAAAAAAATTATATCATAAAATTTATTAAAATATTTTGAGATATATATATATATATATGTGATAAAAAATAAATTTAATTAATATATTTAAAATAATATACCATGCAAAACAAATTAATTTTTTGTATTTTTATTAGATAAAATATAATAAAAATAATTTTAATATTTTTTATTTTTATAATATAAAATTTATTTTGAATTTTTATATGGCAAATAATATAGAAACGAAACATGCATAGAAAATATCAGATAGAACTAATAATTGTCAAACATATAAGAAATGACAAATAATTGTCTACAGAAAGAACAAACAACTTTCAAAATTCCTGTCGCTTGATAATTATTTTTTAATGCATGATATAATGTAATTGATCTACATAAATAATATATATATATATAAATAATATTAATATTAAAATATCATTCAATTCAAGATCATTATATCTCAACACCTAGATACCATTTTTGACTAACAATTTCATAAAATTTTTCAAAATTATTTATACATATTATCAAATTATATAATTATTTAAGACCTATTAATTTAATAAATTAAAATTAACCTGATTTATTTTTAAACAAACATATCACACCCATAAAATTTAATATTAAAAATTAATTATATTTCATATTATAGACATAATTTAAAATAAAAAATTAATTTTATTTCACATTCTACGTATATATCACAATAATAAATAACTAATATCACATCCCTCATATATTTTATTATAATAACTAATTTTATTTCACAGCATTCACAATTTTTAATAAAAAATATCTTCATCTATGTTTAATTTTAACCTAATTAAAATTAAATTTTTCTAACAAACAGAGACTTATTCATAATAATATGATATAATATAAAAATAATATTAAATTAAATACACTAAAATAACATTTCAACAATATCAAATTAATGCTCCCCTCAAATGAAATAAAAAAAACTGTAACTAAAAAACACATCATCCTTGTCAATATCTAACATTAAATTAACTGACCAATATCATCTGTTTAACCAAAAGAGTAAAAAAAAAAAAAAAACCCAATATTCTAATTACATTCTCAATATCATTTGTTTAACTGAAAGAGAACAAAAAAAAAGATATATTTTTCTACAAATATAATCTGTAATAGACTTAGTGTCAAAGAATTGATGATGCTTCAGAGTTGCACCAGTAATACATCAAATGTATGAATTGGAAGTCAGCAGTCAGACAAATTAACCTTTAGATATACAGAAATATTGATACCACATATTGCTCGCGCTCGACGCGCACACGTGTCAAACAAAATTACAGGATTACGAGTAAAGCGGAGGGAGAAATGAAATACACATGTACAGTGAGAAACAAATTGAAGTAATTGTGAAATCAGGCGTAGGACCGTACGCGATAATATGCCGAAAAACAAATGGTTGGTTAGAGCTAACCGAGCTGCTCCACCGTGTCGGCTGCTTTTCTCTGGAAGAGTCGATAAATGAAAGCCGATTTGGCCATCTGGGGCTCCCTCTCCAGGGCTGAGATCACATCCTTGAGAGAGATGCTATGTGGCATTTTTATTTGAGGCATCCCAGCTTGGATCCTAGAAGATTTTTTACCGGCACCTAAAATACAGTGCGAGAAAAAGAAGGATGATGATGAACAAGAATTCCTTATACAACAGAATGAGTAAAAAAGAAAAATTAGCATAACTGCAACCAGTTAATAGTATGTGAGACTAAATATTGAGTAATTTAAAGCAAATTATCCATATGATTAATGTAATTGTGGTGCAAATGTTGAAATAAATAAATAATCATATAAAGAAACAACAATAGAAATGAATATATTAGAGATATAGAAGAGGGTAAGCATGACACCTAAATAATCATCCAAGATCATGTAACCATATTTATAGTCTGTAGGTTCCTCTATATGTGATTATTATATAATCATATGTTTTGATATTTATTGTCACATTTAAATTGGTAACTAATGATCAATTGAGTTTCATGTGCAGTGTTACGTCAGAACAAGCCCTACACATGCGATTTGATGAAACTAGAAAAGGCAAAAGGTCCACCTCGAAGAAGCCTCGTCGAACGGTGGGCCTCATGGTTCCCATCTTAGGCCACCTCAAATTGTCATGCAACCTTTAATTGCCTTACGTGGGTCTCACACAAATCAAAGAATTCCTTTTAAACGCATGCACAATACTGCCCAAGTAAGGCACTTGGTATAGACATTAAAGGCCACCATCTAGGCATCCCCAATGGCGTGGGCGTTGTACTCAACACTGTTGATGGGACCTTCACTATGATGATTTGTCTCACAATAATTCTTCAAAATAGGTCAGTGGCGGGATCTTCTTTTCAAAATAAACATTTAACGTACACCTAATCACCACCATTCCCTTCCCCAGAATCTTCAACAAGTGTGCTTTGAAGCAGAAGACCCACTCTCCTGTATTATATCTCTATAGTGGAACTCCACTTAAGCCTCCCCTTGCCGTGGTTTTTCTGTTATCCGTTTCCACGTAACAATATTTGAAGCCATTTATTTTCATCCACCTAATCTACTTGTGAGTTTCGTGCATCAACAATTTAATGCCCTTATGCAGAACCGAAATGCAATTATGAAACCCTTCATCCTACCCATGGAAAAATTTGGAGACCGATTTGCTACATATCAAGTTAGTTTAACTCAATACTTATAATTATACAACTATTTGATTCTATTTTAATGTATTTAAACATAATACTAACATTTACACACTAATTAATTGCATAGTAAGATATTTTAACAAAAGACTAACAATTCTATAATGCCAAATTCCAACTCATCTACTCTGAATCCTCGCGCTCCAGAACCTAGTCAGGTTGACGACAACCCCAGATGCCAACCAACTCCAGACCTAAGCACAAACTATACTGGTGCCATCTCAAACCATGAACACATTCTTGACCAACTTCCCAACCCTTTAACAGCGAAGGCCAAACGAGCAACAAGAGGAGCTACTACCACAATCGACACCTCAACTTTCCCCACCACGATCTCAGGCTCCTCGCAACCCTAGCATGCCCCTAAAGAGACCAATGCCTTTGCAAGAGAATAGAGCCGTCCCGAGGTATATACATTGGTTCCCCTGTTAACTCCATTTTTACAACCAACATTACGGCATCTCTGGCACCGCAAGGCTATAAGACTCCCATGGTCAACGACTATGATGGCTTTAATAAATCATGCACAGCACGTAAAACGCTTCAAAAACGCTCTCGCGACAAGTCAATGAGCCACGAGCAAGTAGCTCGCCATCATCATGTCCTCCTGCCGACTCTGTCTACCAGTTTTGCTCGCCTGCTTTTGTCAATACACTGCTACTTTATCCCCTCACTTGCTCGAATTGAATTCATGAACTGAGACAACACGACCACGCATGCATGAACACGCGTGCAGGTCCACTCAAGCCCACCTGCACAAACTTGCGATGCAACTTCTGAATGCTAGTGAGATCCCATTTTTGTTTGGCAATTATGCTCACATGTCTGTAGATTCTAATCATCTAAATCACCAGCAATAGCCAGGTTTATTCTTATTTAAATTAAAGTATACTTTCTCCTCAAACACAATGAATCATTGATTATTCATTCACAATAAAATTATTTGTTTTATTTAATTATTCATTTAGCTCTAATGTGACAATATATATACTCGAGCGAAAATTACAATTAGATTTTATCTACAAGGCATTTAACCTTAATTTCTAAAAACTCGGACCTAACCTATTGAATTTAACTCGACCGCCCTAATCTAATTGATAAGTTCTTTTTTATGACAATCTAATTTAATTAAATTTTGAAATAGTTAATTTGTGAAATCTAAAAATCTTACTTATCATATTATTATATTTTAGAAAAAAATTTGAGCTTAATTTAAATAATTTCATCAATTAATAGTAATGATTTTAATTCTAAAATATAATTTTATTTTTATCCCACATCATTGAGAGTAGAACCATGCCTAGCTTATAAATTTGAAGTGATCAATAATGATGAACACGCCTTGGAGATCTAGGAGAATTTACTGAAGATCATTTATAATTCATTATTTATATTTTAGTAGAAATATTATAAGATTATCCATAAATCTTACATTTTTGACTTATAGAAACCTTGTACGCATGAAGATATCATAGTCAAGATGCTAAGGAGAGGAAAAGCAATACCAAAAATGAATTTGTATATAGTTATTGAAAGTGAGATTGAATCACTACGCACAGAGAGCGTCATTTTATATAATAATGAATGGAGAGAACAAAAATAGTTCACACCAACTAGTTTGGGATAGATATCTTTAAGTGGCTATCAAACAAGGGAGTTCACTAACCAGAAAAAAAAGCAGAGGTTCCATTTCTTTCAGATTCTTGGTGTTCACGCTTTCGGAAGGCTGGTGCAGATTTATTGTTGGCAGTTTTAGTTGCCTGAAATGCAGAATCCAGTCCTTCACGCTTCTGGCGAGCTTGCTCAGCCATGAGTTGCCACTTTGATAGCATGTCATCACCACCAACAGCAGCTCTAGCTGCGACATTAGCAGCTGTAGTTCGCATTTTATCATCTTCTTCCTTGTTAACCTAAATGTGATAAAGGATGAGAATATAAATAGGGTAATACGGTTATCTATGCATGTAAACCCTGACAAGATATTGCCACCTTAGTTGCCTTTAGACGCATTTCATCCTTATCTTTTTCTCTGTCCTTCTCTGTCTCAGCTCCAGTGTTACCATCGGTCTGCCATTATTACGCGTGTGAAGAAAGGTTTTCAAGCAATTTATTTACTCATAAACATTGCATTACCAATTATAGTGTACAAAGTGAAGTTTTCATGCAAGAAGATGATTATGACACCATAAAATCATGTGTGACGTAGAGATCAATCACATCACTGAAATCACTACCAAAACATTCTACTGAAGTCCTGTACAATTCTGAATTCTGTATACACGTAAGGCAGACATGACACTTGTAAAGGATAAGATGCCTTTTCCATATCCATAATTTGACTTATGACGGCCCCCATATGTAAATGAGAAAGAATCCAAGTCGCATTGGTAAGGATAAGGAGAAGAGAAACAATGTAGTAATCCAAGTGATCGCTGGCTTAGATATAATCATTACGCATGGCTTTGACTAAATTGTGCTCACAAACAATGCGTAATACATAGGACTAAATTGAGAAAAGATCACCACTACAACTAGTGTGGAACAAAGGCTCCTATGATATTGTCATCTTTCATCATCATGTGTTTCTCCTCAAAGCACTGAAAGAAACGATCAAAATCAACTTAGGGTAAGGTGACAATGCTGAGAGGTAAAGATATGGTAGCAAGGGTCTCAGCACTTGTTTCAGTATGATCATTTGCTAATTCCGGCACTAGTATATGCAATATACTATTACACTATCAATCTTTTTTTGAAGAGGCGACTGGATGCCGCTAAATTTTGATTTTTCGAAGATGCATTGCCATTTATACCCAAGATCACAAGAAAGCTCAATCAAATAAATAATAATTCAAAGCAATATAGTTCTGCGCAAAGGATTAGTGAGATTGAAATTGAGATTTACGATAACTCGCTCAATGAGGACACAATGACTATGGATGGCTATAATTTATGTTATTGTACATATTTACATGCATAAATCTATCATTACCGATGCATGCATATGATAGTGGCACTGAGTTCTTTGCATTTAGACTGTGTCAGTGCTATTTCACTTTATTATAGCATAATTAATTATAAAAACACATATGCAACATAGTTTTTTTCTATTTCAGGCATTAACTACTGGGTGCCATTTGATGAATCTTGCAATATAATGGAACTTTGACCACTAGCATAGGTTAGGAAACGAAGCAGGACTCGAAGTCGCCATAAGAAACATTATGGGTGAAGAGGCAACAGTGGACCCATGCACATATAGTTACTGTCATAGTAGAGGATACAATCAATTGATGTGCCAAAAAATCTAGAAAATAGATAGTATGTCTTAGTTGTATTTTTCTATATAATTATAAGCTTACAAGTTGCTAGTGACATATCATATTTTATTTGTTTTTGGATATATTGCCAAAAAGTAAAATCTATAGTGAATGGACATTAATGAAGGGCTCGTCCCACTTAACTCATAAAGTACTATAATATTCTTGAAAAAATATCACCTTGCGGTAAAGATAAGAGATCAGAACATATTATGTAAATCTGTGAACTTGAAAGTAAGTAGCTTAAAAAAATCCCACATAATTTTAACAGTCTCTTGAAACATAATAGTAGAAACAATCGATGATTCCTTTATGCTTTAGGACCTTTGTGTAACTTTTTCTTATTTTATTTGCTTGTTGGATTATGTTTAGTTTGGTTTTACCTTGGGAACATTGTACATCCCTTTTATTTGTATTTGAGAACAGTTTTATTCTATGTATGAGATATAGAGTTTTAACCCTATCATATTTAATGTGGTAGCCTCTCTCCGATCTCGCCCCCTCAAGTTAGCCGTCAAACCCCCCTCCCTTCCACTACCCCTTCCCCTTCCTCTTCCCCAAACTCTATTTGATCCCGCCCTCTCAGTTTAACTTGTTGCCTTACCTAAAAGCTCTCTTTGATCTCGCCACCCCCTTTTCTCCTTCTCAACCTCTTTCATATGCATCGATGTGCTGTGCGGCTGTTGGACCCTTCTCCAGAGCTTTGCTTTTTAGGCAATTGACGACAACATCACAGTAGGCTCCTTTGTCTAAAAACTCTTTTACTCCATGAGCTGAGTTTTCTTATCTTTTTATATTATACTATATTTTTTTAATGTATTAGTCATGGCCACCCCTATTTCTTTCAAGTTGAATCCAAACTCTCCTCGAATTTAATGGTATTAATTATCTCTTATAGTCTCGAGCATTCCTTTTTCTTGTGGGATCTCATAAAAATCTGGCACATCTTGACTTACCTCCTCCAAATAGAGCTGGCACTTTTAAATTTTAAAATTGCTTTGTTTCTGATTTTACTGTTCTTACTTGGATGTTGAAACGTAAAAGTATCCAGATGATGCTAGTGATAGTGTAACATCAAAAGAAAAAAAGATTTATTCTATAATTACAAACTACATTTAAAACAAATCAAAATGCGTACTTCATTGGATTTTCGGAGCTTTTCTGCCTCGTCAGCCTGTTTTTTATCCCAATCCTCTTTCACTTTTCTGTTTATTGACAAGATTTGCCGTCCAACATCCGAAGTAACTACAAACTGGTGCCTTGCTTTTTCACTGTCAACTCTCTTCAGAAATCAATAATGAAGTGAGATAGAGAAACAGAATAAAGACAAAAGAATATGACAAAATTTAACAGGAAAATAACATCCACCTGCTTTGACAATCTTATTAGGTAACTTAATAATCCGCGTAAGCGCTCCTCTACACACTGATCAATAAATTAAAAATCATCAAAATAATGCCCAAAGAAAACTTAATTGGATCACAATCTCACCATTGACAGGCAACGTTCAACATCATTGCCAATGTTCCTTACACCACATTTAGATGCTGCAATGTGCACGGGTAATATATATTCAAATTTCGAGAATGACCAATCTTATTTAGGAAGAAAGAAAAAAGAGTGCTTGGGAATGAAGTAACTGATTTTTTCTAGCTTTCGCTGAAGTTGACCCCTCTGGAGAATCAATGTTTCTTCTTCTTCTTGTACAGCCCTTCGAGCTGCTTCAGAGGCCCGGCTCTCCTCTTTGGGGGCACATAGCAGCTGCTCTTCTTCCTCCTACAAAGATGGCCATGGATGAAATTACTAGCTGGAGTTATTACCAATTGCAGATTATAAAATCAAGACTGAAGAGCCTTCAAACAAAAACAATACACAAAGGAGAGCTAATAATTAGAACAAAGTATTATACCCTCAGATTAACACCACTGACAGCCGTAACATCATTCAGTTGATCAATACTCTGGTCATGAAATGCTCCTGCTGTCTTCTGCTTTTTGCTATAACCAAAAAAGACATTAAACTTTTTCCTTCAAATAAAAAAAGACATTAAATTTAGTATGCTAAGCAGGAGGGTCTAATTAGACCAAGGGCTTAAAACAGCCTTTAAATGGGAGGGCAAAATAAGCTTTGAAAAATAAAAAGGAATTGAAAGTAAAAAAAATTAAGGCCACTTGAAATGAAGTTCAAAATTACCCTAAACAAATTGGGATGAACAAGCCTCAGCATAATTCAAAGAAGTAGATTGCACGAAGTGACTATATCAGAGACAACATGATGTTTACCTTGATGGAGACGGAGAAGTGCCTAGAGCCTCTACAGATTTCTTCTGCCCAGTAAAACCTTTTTTATGGGAAGTTTTTGTACTATTTCCAGATGCAAGGGATGGTGTTGCAGATGAAATCTGAAATGGCAAACATTTGCATGCCATCAGAAGAAGCACCTTAGACTAAAACTATGGAACAGTATATTTCCACATCACACTAAGCAAGTTCATTCAGCATAATGAAGCAAAAGATAAAATGACATCAAGCAATGTTCTCAATCTGCACGTCTAGCATAAAGAACTGTATTAGGAATGCTGTTGAAAAAGCACGCAAGAAGTAAAAGCAGAAATCTAACAAGTAGATCAATCTGAATTCCAAAATTGTTAAGAAGACTCCTCGTGAAAGATATGTAAGACCAATCAAAGCAAATAAAATGGGTGATTACGTGCACACCACTAAAATTTAGCCATTTTACGTACGCACCCAAATCTTTAATATTACATATTAACCAAAAAAATCGTATAAAAATTATAATCCATACACAACTCATGCCATAAAGTAGTAATTTTCATATAATTTTTGTGGCTAATATATCATATTAAAAATTTGAATATCGAAAATATAAAATAGCTAAATTTTAGTAGAATGCATGTAATTGCCCCATAAAAGAATCATTTGTCGGATCAAGTATGACGTCTAGATAGAGGGTGAATAGATGTAATTGAAAATTTTAAATTTAATTTAATATAAAATGTTAGTGCAATAAATAAAAAGTAGATAATTCAAGTAGAAGCAAATATAAGTGCAAATAAGAAGAAAAAAATATCGCATCCACAATGAATACACGATATAACGTGGTTCAGCTCAGACATGAGCTTAATCCACCCCACCCCAATCGGAAAAGTCACACTATAACACGCTCTTTAGCCTAGGTGGAGAAGCCCGTACACAAATCCTCCTTTTATCCACTCACTAGAGGCTCTCCTCACTTTTAAGTGAAGGCACACTCACTCACCTCCTCCAACTTTTATTTGGAGGCCTTCTTCACACACAAAGTGAAGGCAAAAGGGAAAAACTAAAATATTACAACAACAAAGAAAAATCACTCTCTTCTTTCTTATTGCTAAATTTTGAGAGCTAGAAGAAGAGTGGATGGAGAGCTTGAGCACTTGAGTCCAAGTTACACCAAGATCACCTTGAATGCTTTACTCACTTTTGGAATGGAAAAGAATGAGTGTGGCTGTTGGGAGCAATTAGAGAATTCAATATACCAAGAAGAATGCCCCAATAACCCTCATCTCCTTATATAATGACTGCTCCAACGGCTAGAAAAATAGGCTGGAAAATACCTGGACCCCAACTAGCCGTTGGAGAATCAAAACAAGCTAACGGTCAACTCCAAGGTCGACCTCACTATCAAGATCACTACTAGGTCGACTTAAAAAAATCCCTTAAGATGGCCAAAGTTTCTATTGAAGGTCACTGCTAAAGGTCGATACTGAGGTGCTCACCATTGCAGGTCACCATCCAGCCAACTTAAAGCTTCCTTCAAGCTAACACAACCTAAGATTAATCTCCAGATCGATCTCACTACTACTAGGCCACACATTAAGAAGAATTTTAAATTTTTAATAAATTTTAAGATTATCTAATTAACACGCATGAGATTCTAAGTGCTCAAACTAGCATCTTAAATGCTTGAACACTTCCCTCTAACTTAATTTGATTTCAATTTTAGCGCAAAGAGATATTTCCAATTATCCAATCTTGATCATAATTGAGATGTAATTTTAATAAACCTGTGATTAAAGTACTAAACAATTTCGTTAGTACAAATTAACTTAAACATATTGCTAAACATCAAAATGTCTATATTACCACAAAGAAGGAACCAACAATCTCCCTCTTTTTAATGTTTGGCAACTTATTTAAGTTAAAGAAAAATGCATCATATATAAAAGAATAATATTGCAAAAAGAAACTCCCCCCTCAAATGAATATCAATTGGCTTTTCTTTTGAGCAGAATTTAGCTCAATATTTTACAAAAACTTTTAGCAAATTTTTTCCTAGAAAATGAACTTAAAAAAAATAATAAAAAGAACAAAATACAACATAAGAGATATACACAAGAATAATGCTCATAAATAAGATATACCAAAATATATCATATACTAAACATTTACACACAAACTACGAAACACCTACACAAAAGCACACAAATCGCAGAGCATCTAACTTAATAACCTTTTCAAAATTTTATAACTTTAAAAATTTATAACTTCTATAACTTAAACATATACCTTCCCCTCCTTTACCAATCATCAAAAAAAGAAAACATAAAGATAGAACAAGTCGCAGATCCAGAAAATAAATAAATATCTACTGATAAGGTCAGATAGTGTTTCCATGTATTAAAGATGATTATCTAGCTGCCATGGTTGTTTTGCAAGATTCTTATGTCAGGGATTGTAACATATATAGTGTTGACGTAAATATTTTTGTTGCCTGCACTTTCATGAGGATGTACATGGCTGATTAAAGCATGTGTCTGTATTCATTTTGGTTTCTTGATGGTAAAATTTCGTAAATGATTACTAGGATTTAGCAGCAAATTTTTATCTAGTTATACCTGGGATTCAACTAAAGAGTCCTGTATCTATTAAGAAAAGTAATTACCCGGCACATATGATTAGTTCATTTCTTTACGCACAGCTGAGGTTTTATACAGATGCCACATTAGGGTCAACTACCTCTAGTTATGCCTGCACCTTGAAATTACTATTTTACTGTTTGGATTCTTGCATAGGTTAGGCATTTTGTCATCTTCCATTTTTCCATTTGCTCAAATTTTCATTGTTCATCCATTATGATGTTAGATTTTGAGAAAACTATTGCAAGGAATATCAAATGCTCCCCTACTTTCAATAGAAAATTCTTCTCTTTTCTCGACTATATTCCTTATGAGGTTGTGACAGATCCTGTAGAAGATATGTTTATGTATTTCTTTCATCAGGCTTCAGATCATGGGTCATTTCTTCAACCTGAATATATAGCTCTTTATGATTTTGTTGTTAACTGTGTTATTCCTATCGCTTCTAGGAATGGTACTCAAGTTCGCACTGGTCACCTATTCTTGATGTATGCTATGGTTCACCATCGTCCTCTGAACCTTGATTTTATTATCTTTTTTTGGATTCGTAGTAGATACGTATCACTTCACAGTGATAGAGTATTCATGTCATACTGTCATTTTATCATTGCATATTTAAAATCCTTAGGAATAAGGCCTGAGGGTCACCCTAAGATGAGCTTGAGGTTGATGCTGAGGAGGCCGATATAGATAGATCAGGACTTTCTCATGCCCCACATCATTATTAGCCAACCAATTCTCATTCAGACCCTTTGATTGCTCTTCATGAGCTTCAATTTCAGTTTAGGGAGTTCAGAGTTGAAATACATGATCATATGCACTCTTTGGAGACCAGACTGATGGCAGGCATGCAGAGAATGACAGATCATTTTTCTCAGTTGTTCGGATGACCTCCATTTCAGGTTTTTCCTCCATTAGTGTCAACAAGTATGTTCCCAGCCTGAAAGTAGCAAAGATTTGTGGAATTGAAAAACCAAGTCAGCTACATAGAATTCCCAAAATAGTAACAACAATGATAAATGTATAAAAATACAAAAGATAAAGAATTTAAACTTAGTATTTACTGCCTATCTGCTTACATGCCCACTAGAATTATGGAACCAAAACAAGAAACGCCTAGTCGCCTATATAAATAAAATCAAAAGAACTAATTTCCTCAATGCCTAAAAAACTATTGAAACCATTGAGAGTGATTTCAATAGTTAATCCCTGAACATGAGTGATCATGTAATAAGCTTTGTCAAGGGTAACCTCTAGATTATGAAAAAAGAGACTATAAGGCCTCATTTGGTTCGAGCTTTTGTTTTGGACAAGAGAAAAAAATATTTTATTTTTTAAATTTGATAAAATTAATTCAAATATTCATATTTGTGTTGAATATGAAATAAAGTTGATTTTTACCGTTCAAATTTGTGTTGGACTAACAAAATACCTCGAACCAAACGAGACTTAAAGATCAAGATTAATATTTGATCTACAAGTAGCAAATTTGAGCCACTTGTAGTGATCGATAAGAGGGCATAAACTACAATTGCCTTCAAAAAAGCTTAGATCAAAGTAGTAAACTTTCATCGACTCACAAAAATTTTGACAAAAATTCACTTCTTTAATCTTAAAGAGGAATTGATAATGATCGTAATCTTCAATTTCCATAGGCTGGGCGGTTTGATTTAGTGTTAGGTCGGAGATGGTTAGGGATGAGTTGTGGTGGAGCCTGAATAGGTGCAAAGTCAGGTAGCAATGAGGGTGGAGGTGATGGGGAAGCGAGTTCCAAGCTCTGGCTCGAGGTAGGGCCTCTAAGGCCTCTCTTGAGTCGTTTAAAGACTCTTTTGGGAGATACCATTATAGAACGAATATCTTAAACAAATAATCTAAAAACAAGCAAGTAGAGGGCAGAAAATCGACCTTTAATGTGATCACTGAGCTTGGATCTCCGAAAGTGAAGGGGTCTTCACTGTTATAAAAAGAACAGAGGTGATGCAAGCTTGGCAGCTGGTAACGACGCAATCGTCAGCGATAACGCAGTCATCAGTAGCAAGGCGAAATTGTCGACGGCGCTAGGGCGGCAGCTATGTGCTTTGGCGAGAAAAAAAAAAGACGAAGAGTAAGAGGATGGCAATGATGGAGCCTAGCAGCTTTGTCCCCAATGGTGTCACGGTCATCAGCCGCGTGGTCGTCATCAGCGACAGGGAATTCGGCAGTGGTGCAACGAATTCGGAGGCAACAGGATTTTAGGGCAGGAGGTGATTCGGCGAGGAAAAGGCGAGCAACACGGAAGTAGATACCAAACATATGGCTCGGAGCTGTCTTCGTCAGCGGTATGGTCATCAGCAGCGACGACGAGGAGAGGAAGAAGAAAGTTGAGAGAAGAATGAAGGAGATAGGCGGAGATGAGGCTCGGGAGAACCGATTAGATGGTTAAAATATATATTATAATAATACTAATATTAATATTAAAAAATATCTACATAGGGCCACTCATAACTGCACTTCTGCTTCAAAATTTTCAGTAAAATTTAAAAATTCATATAAAATTAAAATAAAACCCAAAATAATTTGAAAATTTGTAGACACGTGTATCATCTCCTAAGCGTATAGAAAAGTTTTCAGCTCAAAATAAAATGAAGATCCCAGGCAAAGGCACCAAGTACCTAGAATTTTTAGCGCTTACCTACTCTACTAAAAGCAATTGCTGATAGGAATGGTGTTACTAAATCTCTTATTACACATAACACTCTAATGCCATGGGTTAATCCCAACAGTTTTTCGACAGCCACGCATTACTTCTCAGGCAGGGCGCTGGACGTGAACGTGTGACTTGACCCACCTGACCTCCGCCACACCCGTGACTCGGCCCACCTGGCCTCCGCCACCGTGACTCGGCCCAAACTGGCCTACACGCCACGCTCAAAATAAAGTTAAATGAAGATCCCAGGCAAAGGCACCAAGTACCTAGAATTTTTAGCGCTTACCTACTCTACTAAAAGCAATTGCTGATAGGAATGGTGTTACTAAATCTCTTATTACACATAACACTCTAGTGCCATGGGTTAATCCCAACAGTTTTTCGACAGCCACGCATTACTTCTCAGGCAGGGCGCTGGACGTGAACGTGTGACTTGACCCACCTGACCTCCGCCACACCCGTGACTCGGCCCACCTGGCCTCCGCCACCGTGACTCGGCCCAAACTGGCCTACACGCCACGCTCACCCCAACATTCCCCTACCCAACACACTACTGGGGATCGAACTCGTGCCTGCTTTGATACCAAGTGCCTAAGATCTTTAGCACTTGCAACTCTCCTAAAAGCAATTGTTGATAGGAAGGGTGCTACTAAATCTCTTATTACACGTAGCACTCTAACGCCACGGGTTGATCTCGATGGTCTTTCAACAGCCACGCATTACTTGTAGGGTAGGGCATTGGACGTGAGCGTATGACTCGGCCCACCTAGCCTCCGCCACACCCGTGACTCAGCCCACCTGGCCTCCGCCACACTCATGACTCAGCCCACCTGGCCTCCACCACCATTACTTGGCCCAAACTAGCCTACGCGCCACAATCACCCCAACATCATTTTCTTTTTATATCTTTCGATTATTCGAGGCAAGTTTCATATAAACTTGGTTCCTTTAACTGCAAATGAAACATAAAGACCCTATGAAACAATTCTGCCGTCAACTTCATTATCATGCATACAATGCTTATTAATACATTAGCCTAACTAAAGAATGTCAAACTGACGAATGGCAAATAATGCACAGTGCGTCAAGTTCCGTTTTATCATATGATCTAATGTAACATGGGTCCCAAATTAATCATCAAACCATACATGAAGAAAGAATGCATATTAAGTAAGAGTGACAGATTTACTTTCTGGATACAAAAAAGGGAAGATTCTCTATTGCAAATAAAAGCTGTCAAACATTCCACAATATAAATTACTATATAGCAACGTCAGTATCATGAAAGAGAACCCACATTTGATCTAGCTTGGCATTGATAGTTCAACGTGAATTCAGAGCTAATCAGCCATAGCTGAGCCATAAATTTAATAATAATAACAGGACATTAAACCAAGAAGAAAGGATGCACTGGGCATCTAACACTGAAAATAGTGCTTATTGCTTCCATGTTCTCACCATGCTTCAAGACCTTCCTGAGCTCATTTCATGGAGAAAAAAAAAGAGTTCTTTAACGATGGGACTTACAGATACTGGGCTATTGAAGACTATAAAAGTTCTGAAATGGATCAAGGGATTAAAAAAAAAAAGCATAAGTTGCAACAACTTCATCACAGCTAACTTTTTATTTTGTCAATTGTTTTAATATTTTAGTTTACTGCTACACATATCAAATGTGTATTAGCTAAATATTTCTCAACTTCATCAAATCATGCTCACGGGTCGTAGCTCTTTAATTGCAAATCACTTCTGCTCATTCCCCTATTAGCGACTCTGCGCATTTCTTCATATGACAGTTTGAACAGGTCACTAAAGCAGTTACTGGACTACTATTTAATACCAAGCAATGGAGTTGCGTAAGAAGTCAATGGAAGCAAAACGTACTGAAGAAAGACCACTTATCAAACTTCAGTACATTTAACAGATTATATATCTTGCCTAAGATTTTCATCAACCTTGAAGTGTATTTTTGTTAATTCACCAAATTAATAACAAATCATACCATTATAGATATATTCCATGATTCATCAAATGTCCCAAACATGCATCAATTCAGACTTCCACGCATGTACATAGAACTGAGAAGGTAGTATCCAAAGAAAAAGCTCAACTCATAGAAAGACAATAAAATATTTTTCAAGCTCATGTTGAAGTAACTAAATTTTCACAAGAAATATGATGTGAAGACTATCAAAAAAATACAACTAATCCAATATAACAACCTGGATGGTTCCATCAGCACTGGTAGGCGCAGGACCTGAAATATGATTTCCAGTTGTAGTCAAAGCAGTTGCAAACCCATTTTAGATGGCTTCTTGTTATAAGATACAAAACAAAATACGGCTTCTTGTAATAGCTGTTAGTTGACACTTGCCTGAGGATTCAGAAGCTTGATCAGTAACTTCTTGTTTCGCATGATTCACTGATGGTACAGGAGTAACTCGCTGTTCCTTGTTTGGAAAATTTTGCAATTTAACTGCCCTTTGCTGCGACAATGGGTGACTGGCTAAAGATCCCCCATGACTTTTCTTGGATTCACTAGCAGTATTATGTATTTCATACTTTGGTGTATGGGCCATACTCATGACCTGACTAGACCCAAGCTGAGTTGCAGCGATACCTTGTGCATGCAGTGCTTGCCGTGTTCGTGAATCCTGCAGTTGTGACTTTTGAGAGGTTGCTTGAGCACCAACAGAAGGCCTTGGATAATGAGAATGAAAACTAGATGGTGTGACACCATACATTGGAAATGACTGTGGCATTTGTGAACGTTGAGGCTGTTTGTTGACGGCATACAATGACATTGCGCCTTCCCTTTCTTGGTTCACTGCATTCAAACCATCACTAGCATTCATACCCTTTTCCTCCAACCTCTTTGCTACTTCCCTGGACATCTGACTACCATTATCTGGAGTTAAAAAACTTGCATCACTTTCCCTTTGTAATACTGATACTGGAACATGGGGCTGATGTGGAGGAGATTTGTGCTCCTGGTTCTAAGATAAGGACAAAGTTAAATTGGCCCTACAGGTAAAATACTGAAAGCTACTGAAAAAGGCGTGTACCTGTAGAGAAAATAGGTTAGGGTTGGTCTGTAAATTTCTATTTGCTTTAGCTTGAAGCTGAAAAGATAATGGAATGGAAAATTGTTGTTTGTAAAGAACCACAATTAACAAGTCTGATACTTCATATACATGTATGCTGTGTACTCAGCTACTCAGCATATGTCACACTAATAATAAACACTGTTAATATGATATTTACTCAGCATACATTACCTGCATTTGCAGTGTCTGAGCTGCTTGCCTGAGCATCTTATCACCAACAATGTTCCTAATGACTCTTAAGAAGTCCTCTTTGGTGACTTCATTACACTAAATTTTTTAAAAAAATTAATAATAAAAAATTAGTAATTAGTACGACAGCAGGGTTCTACATTGTTAAAGTTTCCCATAAGTTATTACAACACATATCAACTGAATGAAATTTAATAACTAAAAAAAAATTGAAATGTCATCTAAAACACTTTAATAAATTTACCAGCAAAACAAACGTGCATAGTTACTCTACATCACACATAAATGTTAAGTCAGACCATATTCCCATAACTCACCCAACATCCCCTGTTGCGACAGAATTGTTTTCAGGGAGACGCAAAGCATTAGAACAACCAAAAAGAACAGGATAATATAGGAAGTTCTTCTAACTTCAAAAGAAACAAAAAAGAAAGAGAGAACCAATAATGAGAACTCTGCCACTGTAGAATTACCCTTATAGTGTTTAAGGATCCATACTAACTATACAATGCATGTAATTGTCAAACAGTAACCTCACTATGCTTGTCACTATCACGTTTTTTGCACATTCTTCTGATTTATCACTTTCTAAGGTCAAAAAGATATTCGCTAAAATCTAGATGCTAAGATGTAGACAAAAAGCTAAGACGCAAGACCTTGAAGAAACATTTTCAAAAATCTTGTTTTTCAAAAATGGAATTCGATGAGAACCCTTCTCGAAACCCATAGTATGTTTAAAACCCTCTAGTGGTTAATGTTTTTGAGATTTCCTATTTTCAAAAATCTTGACAATTCATTTTTCTATTCTTGAACAAAATTCTTGAAAATGTGGATGAGTATTTTTTTCCTAAAAAATCAAGTCAAACATAACAACCCCTTCCCTCGAAAAAATGAAACAAAGAAAACAAACCAAATTTAAACAATACCCAAAGTCAAAACAAATCAATTGGCAATTAAATGACAAATTAACAAAAAAAAAGTATCACAATTAAGGGGGTGTTTGATTCAATATTATGTTGGGGTTATATCACGTTATCTCGAAAAAAAATAACTGTTTGATTTAATGACATGTATAAATAACCTTCTAAAAAATTATAAAATTATCATTCAAAAAACGGCATCTAAACCTTGTTTGGTTTGAAGCAATTTTTTTGTCCAACACAAATTTCAACTATAAAAATTAACTTTATTTCATATCCAATACAAATACGGATATTAGAATTTAAAGTATTTCACATTTTACATACTTTCTAATATTAAAATAAATTTTTCTCTCATTAACTTTAAAAATAAAATATTTTTTTCTCATATCCAAAAAAACGCTCGAACCAAACGAGACCTAGATTACATAACACAACACTAAGATAACATTAAACCAAATGCCCCGTAAATGTAAACATGCCCCACCCTTAGCTTTGAGAAGATGGCCTGAAGTTGCAAAGATCTATCCTTATCAAGACAAGGGCGTAAAATTGGGATCAACATGTGGAATGGTATGGTAGGCATAGCTTTACTTCGACTGCCTGAATTGCTTGCTTCATTAGAAACCTGTGGCCGTTGAACATTTGAAATTGCTTCATTAGGAACTGCTGAGTGTGGAACATTTAACTGCTGAGAACTGCAAGAGTGTTGGCTAATAGAGGGCTGAGCATTCTCCTGATTCTGTGACAAAGCTTGAATCTTATCAGTAATCTCTATCTCTTCTTCCTCAGCAGTTGGGGTAAGGTTTTTATCTGCAGATAGCTGATGTTCGGATTGAGAAGGGCCATCTTGTTTAAGAGGCTGGCATCTTTCTTGATGACTTTCTGTTTTTTTATCCTTTTCAGTGGCATGAAGGTCATGTTCTGACTGCTCCATCTGCGAGTGATGATGCTCAAATGACTGAAAAGGCTGCTCTTCTTTGTGTTCAATTTTTGGAATGGCATTTTCCTCTTGACTGCATGCTCTCCACTGTTCAAGTAATTGTTGTGATGCAGGAGTGCCACCTTGGCAGTTCATTCCTGGCATACTGGTTAATAAATGCATATAACACAAGACAAAAGGAAAGGAATAATATAAAAAGAATGATTCAAATCAACCACCCAACTGTTCTTTGACATCACCAAATGAATATGTTACAATAACGAGAGTAATTAAAATAAGTATCAAACTGTTTACTGGAAAATATGATAGTTAGGCAGAATGCACAGATCTAATTTGTGAGCGGATTTGGATAGAGTTGTAAATTAAAGTAACCGCATAAAGTCATTAAATCAGAAAAGAAAATCAAACGTCCATAACTTGTTAGAGCTATTTGATTACTTGCAACAATCAACTCAAAGTCTTGGCAACTACATCGAGTAATCTAAGTTCACTTTAATGAACTTATTACGCAGTTCCCTCATGATATCAGGAAAATAAACTTCTTAGAAACACCATGGACAGCAAAGAGACATCAATCCAAAAAATTACAGACTAATCAAGCATTGCTCCAATAAAAAAAAATGTTGCAACAGTTCAACCCTACATCGGGACAAGCATTGCATTCCTCCTGAGCAACAAATCTTAAGAATCGGGCGATATACAACCCTAGAAAACTCACTTCCCGCGACTTACAGACTTGCTTATAAAGTTCCAATCGGCCGGATCCAAGCAATTAATTAAACAGAACGGATCATTACCGACACCTGAATCGGGAGGCTGGCCAGCGGATGAAGGATCCCCTCCGATATCGCGCGTCAGCGCAGCGGATAATGCCTCGACATCCGCGCCAGAGTGCATGCTCTCGTCCTGCGAATCAAAAACCCTAAGAAGAACAGACGATGGCATTGAAAAGCAGAAAGAAACGATGATTAGGGCTTCCCAAGGATGAGGGGAAGAACCTCGTCGTCTTCTAGGAACTTGACGATGGATGGATCCATTTGGAGATCGAAAATGGCGGAGGGATCCCCAGAGTTGAGCAGTCGCCGGAGATTTTTCACGTTCTCCGACGAAGGAAGACCGAAAAATCGCCTTTTAGAGAATGAGCCGCTGGGCTGCGAATATTTATAGCGTGAACTCTGCTGCGAGCTCGGTTTAGGGTTATTTAACTATGAATTTCAGAAATAACAGTTAATTATTATATATTGATATCCACAGCTAAATATTTATAATTTTTAAGGGTGTGTTTGTTTGTAAAGTTAAATTTAAGAAGGTTAAAATTAAATTTAGATATAGATATTTTTTTATTAAAAATTGTGAATGATGTGAAATAAAGTTAGTTGTTATGTTGGGATATGTGAGAGATGTGATATAAAGTTAGTTATTATGTTGGAATATGTGAGGGATGTGATATAAGTTAGTTATTATTTTAGTAATATGTGTAGGATGTGAAATAAATTTAATTTTTAATATTAAATTTTATGTGTGATGTGATATGCCTGATTAAAATTAAACCAGGTTAATTTTAAACTCCTAGACAAACGGGGCCTTAGTTATAAAAAATAATTAAAAAATTTACATTTTAATCTCTTGAATTACATATCAGTTCTTATAAATTACACATTAATCCCATGTTTTTGAAAATTAATGTGTAATTATATAATAATTGTAAATATTTATTTTGAAGATATTAATATGAATTAATTAATATTGATTTTTATGTAAATGTTTCAAAAATTTAATGATCTAAAATATAATCTAAAATAATTTTTATTAAAATTATGAAGAAAAAGAATTTTGTATGAGTTCCATCGTTTTGATTAACCTTTTTTTTTTTTTTGCCAAAAGAGCTCGGAAGATATTAATGGTGATGATGACGATGATGATGATGCCCTAAACGGAGCAAAATGCCTTTAAGGTCCCGTTTGTCTAGAAGTTTAAAATTAACTTGCTTTAATTTTAACTAGGCATATCACATCACACATAAAATTTAATATTAAAAATTAAATTTATTTCATATCCTACACATATTACTAAAATAATAACTAACTTATGTCACATCTCTCACATATTCAAACATAATAATTAACTTTATATCACATTCCTCACATATTTCAATATAATAACTAACTTTATTTCACATCATTCACAACTTTTAATAAAAAAATATTTCTATGTTTAATTTTAACCTTCTTAAATTTAATCTTATAAACAAATAGAATCTAAATAAATGAGATTAACCTTGCAGGCATTAATAGCATGATTAAGATCCTGTTTAGCGTGAGGACTAAAATCAGGACCAAAATAATACTAATTTAAAAAATAATAATAATAATTTTTAATTATTCTACACAAATTTTAATATAAAAAAATATTATTTTACTTACAAATTCAATAATTTTCAATAAAAATATCTACTTTATTTCACATCCTAAATCAAAATTTAACTTAAACTCAAAACAATGTTAGATTGAGCTAGCTCAACTTATAATTAGTTGAGCTCTAGCCTTGAATTGATTATTTTTATATCTTTTAGAATTAATGTATATATAAGTTTATATTTATATATATATTATATTTAATATATATTATATATACGTATTATAATATAAAATATATTTTAATTCGAGTCAATTTTGAGCTGAATTGAGCCGAGCCTACCTCGGCTCGAAATTATTACTGAGACGAACTTTTAACTCATTAGTCGTTTCATTTAGATCAACTCAATTTCAATTTAATCTAAAATCGATTCAATTTTTAATCGATTTTTGATCAATTTTTTATTAATTGTTGATCAATTTTTGATCGATTTTTGATCTTCGATCTATATTAACACCGTCAGTGATGGCTCAAAAGGCCTTACAGAGGTGCCTTCAAAAAGGGCCAAGCATAAATAGGAAAAAGGCTTTGGGTCCCATTTTAATTCTAATATTATAAAGAATATCTTATTTGTTGATGATGGGTCCCACACCAAGGTTAAGCAAAATATTTAAAACCCAAAACCAACTTACATTTTATTCAATTTAAATTTTATTTTAATTTTTTATGACCTAAGATTAACTCTTTTAACGCTCATTTGGTTTAAATTTTTTTTTCAATGACACAAATTTTAATCATAAAAATCAACTTTATTTCACATTCAACATAAACATAAATATTAAAACTAATTTTATTTCACATTTAAAATACCTTTTAATGTTAAATTATTATTTTTATTAAATTTATAAAATAAAATATTTTTTTATCTAAAATTCAACCCTCAAACTAGACAATGCCTTAATATAAATTAATTCAGCTCATAATCTAATCGATATAAATATAATATATATATATACTTTTAAATGTATATTGATATTTTTTATATACACAAATTTATTATATAAGATTATATATTAAAGATATTTATATATATATATATATACATGTATAATATACACAAATTTAACTAAAAAATCATAAATACTATATAATATATGCTTAAAAATATCTAAATTAAAAAATTATAAGTAAAAATTAAGAAATTCAACTCAAAAATTAAATCGAATAAATTTTAGTTCACTCAAACTCGAAATTTTCATATTTAAACTGAGGCAAACAAACTTAAACTCAATTCATTCGGATCCTCACTATTTTATTTCTACAAATCATCCATCAATAGCAGTTCTTATTTTTAATTTTTGGCTTCTCATGAGTAAGACTGAGATTTAACAAAAAAATTATATTATCTTAATGTTTTTTTTATAAGATATATTATGTTAATGTTATCTATGCTCTTATGATGTTCTCATATTTTAGAAGAAATTTGTCTAAAAATTAAAAAGATTTAAGTTCGAATTATATTACTATTATAATTTTTAAATAAAAAAATATAGTGCTAAGAAGTGAAATAAAAAAGGAAAATTTACATACAGGATATTGAATTCATCACAAATTACGTATTTCACCATCGTTTAGTAAATATTACGCATATCACACTCTGCTTATGGATTTTACATTTCTATTGTAACAATAGCTAATATAAGCAAAGTGTGATATGCATAAAATATTTACTAAATGATGGTAAAATACGTAATTTGTGATGAATTCAATGTCATGTATGTAAATCTCCTAATAAAAAAATACTACCTATATAAAAAAAATGTTATCTAATTTTCAAATAAAAAAATTATAATGCTAAGGAGCCTTCAATGTCGGTAATATAACACATTCATCAATTGAACAATGAAAAGTTAACTCATTCTTTATATTATACAAATTTTAATATCAAATTATATTTCAAATGCAATTGTACATTTTAATAAAAAAGTAACATTTATCTCACATTTTATATATTAAAATAAAAATTTAATTATATAGCTCAATAACTTCACTAATTAAGAGTTATAAATTTAATCCATTTAATAATACATCACTTACATTATATTTATATATATATTATTGATTCAAAAATAATTCTTCAATTAAATTAGGGCTCATAATGCTAATAGTAAAAATAATAAGAAGCTTTTATCAAAAATAATAATAATAATAATATAATGATGATTTTAAATTAATGACCGGAGAAATTCTTCAATTAAATTCGGACGCGATTCGCTTTTTCCGTTTATTCTTGATCTTTAATGCACAGGTTCCCCTTTTCTCCGAAATTATATATATAACCTCGCCGGGGAATCCAAGATAGCTGGAATGTTCCTCGATACTCTTAATTTCATTATAAATATATTTTTTAATATTTCATTATATTATATTAAGTAGTTAATGAGAATCTAAGCAATTTGACGAATTCCACGTGGGTAAATTTTACATTTTTAGACCCTATTTAGCGTAAAGATTAAAATAATATTAAGAGACAATTACACTGAGATCCATAAATTTAGTACTTAATAATATATAGGTCCACATTTTTTAAATTATAATATCAGTCCCTGAGTTTTCATAATAGGATTTTTTTAAAATTTTTTATTATTAAAATTTTTTAAAATGTGTTGCCCGTGCACGGGGATCTGGAGTAGAGAGAGGCCGAAGGTATAATGTTAATTTTAAAAATATTTAATAATAAAAAATTAAAAAAAGAACCAATTTGATAACATTTGATAATTTATTAAAACTCAGGAATCCCGATATTATAATTTTAAAAACGTGGATCTGTGCGTTATTAAGTGTTAAACTCGAAGTCTTAGGTGTAATTATCTCTAATATTAATTTTAAAAATAATAATAATAAATAAATTTTTATTATATTATATATAAATTTTAACATAAAAAATATTATTTTATTTCACATACTTAATTATTTTTAATAAAATTATCATAGATTAAAATAAGTGAAATAAAATTGATAATTTATTGAAAATAATTAAGTATGTGAAATAAAATAATATTTATTTTAAATTAAAATTTACATATAATATAATAAAAATTTATTTATTATTATTATTATTATTTATATTAATATTATTTTTAATTTAAATTTTAATCCTCACAACAAACATAATTGTTTAATGAACTAGATTGTCATTTTTATGATTATACCAAGAATGGAGCACATTAAAAATATTTTAGATCTTATTAATTATAGTACAAACCTCCTACTGTTGTAAAAAGTTCTCAACATTCAAGTCGAGCTTTAAGCGACAACTCAAGCTCGAGAGTCATTTTGAATTAAATTTGTACCAAAGATAATTTAATCGATGGAAACTCTAACATACTTAAAATAAATAATTTTATGGATATATACCTATGTATTTACGAGTGTACATATATAATATTTTTCAAATAATACGTAATATTAAAAATACAAAAAACATAATTCATTTTAAGCCAATTTGAACTCATGTTATTTTGAATTCGAGTCGAATTTAATCAAACTTGGCTTATTTACAAACCTAGCCTCAATATTTTTGAATAAGTTGTAATCTAAAAGTTAATTTGAATTAGTTTTTCGGTTTAGTGCAAACTAAAAATTTATTTTGAATATAAAAAAGTTAGAATTTTATTAAATTGTATGTTAGATGTTAAATCAAATTATTTTTAATATTTAAATTTACATAATGTATAAAATAATATTTAATGTTATAATAACATTTATTTTTTATGAGAAATTAAAATTTTAAAAGTTTTTAATTGTCATTTTTAACTTTAAAGATCATCTTTTATCTAATAGGCCTTTCAGTATACCTGCCAATAATAATTATTTCAATAAGACTGAAATATAGTAAGACGTTATTTTAGACATAGGGTGATAGTTTTATTAGAAACATGAAAATTATTATGATTTTCTTATGATTAAAGGCAATTCATTTAAAATTAAATGTCATAATTAATTTGATATAAACACAAATATATATATATATAAATTAACTTAAAAATTGAAAAAAAATATTTAATTTAAAATAAAAAAAATTCTAGTTAGCCAAAAAAGTTGATCTCCTTCCACTGGCCAACTGCTATGAGCTGGGCTTTTTAGGCTATAATTAAATTGGAATTCAGGAGGGTATATCCGTAATAACAAAAAGAATTGTTAAGTAGGAGCATCTGATGAGAAAAATTTCGTCTATAATTTAATTAAAATTCAGGAGGGTATGTGCGTAATAACAAAAAAATTCCTACATAATGAGAAAAAAATCGCTGGAAGGTGGACGGACGGTGGGCCCTTTTAGGTGGGCTGGGTGGGCCCTCATAAGCTACGGCTCTGGCGCGGCAGTTACGAATAGCCACCACCCTCCTTGCTTCGATTTTAATTCTCTGCCGATTTTCTCATTCCAGTTCTCCGGGAGCGCAGATCTTCGTCTTCGATCGAAACAATGACGCCGAAGGAGATTTTGGTGACGGGCGGGGCGGGGTACATCGGGAGCCACACGGTGTTGCAGCTCCTCCAGGAGGGGTTCCGCGTGGTGATCGTCGACAGCCTCGACAACTCCTCCGAGATTGCCGTCGAGAGGGTTGCTGAGCTCGCCGGCGACGCGGGGAAGAATCTGGCTTTTCATCAGGTGCTCTTTTATTCTTCGTTTTGATTTATTGATCTGTGTTGTGTTTTCCGCTGGTTTTTTGTCAGATCCCGTGTGGAGATGCGCCGCGTTTCTGATTTTGGTGATTATTTTTTTTAAATTGGGATTTTGGTGAATTTGAATTAGTCTTGTTTATGTTTTCGATTGAATTTAGGGTTTTTCTTCGCTCGTTCCTCTGTTTTTCATAACAAATTATACGCGGTACACCGATTAAAGTTTTTTTTTTTTTTTTTGATGCAAGGAATAGAAAATTGTAAGTTCTAAATCTGTTGCTAGGTGGAAGGGGATGTTATAGTGATTGTTGTCCAATTTGAATTGTATATTCTTCTTTCACCGGAATAGTAATAGGATGAACTAAGGGTCTATTGGGGGGCAATAAGAAGCGGCTTCAACTAATTCAAAGTCGATTAAGTGAATCTGACAAATCTTTTTTTTTTTCAATCAGGTAAAGCTAACAGCTTAATGTATCTATTTGAGTAACTAACTAAATACTAACAGCTTCTTGTGTTGGTAGGTTGATCTTCGAGACAGAGAAGCATTAAACAAGATTTTTGCTTCCACAAAGTGAGTACATGCTTGGATACTTATTTCCTCAATATGGATTGTGATTATTTGGTTTATAGAAAGAGATAATCTGCATTATTAGAAACTATTAGATGTCCGGCTTATGGATTTTAAAGTTTTAGTAGATATTTTAGTCTTAATGTATAGTAATTAACACGCATTATTAGAAATTTCTACCCATTAGATATGGGATTCTGAATGTCTAAACTTTGTCCCCCACAGGTTCCATGCAGTTATTCATTTTGCTGGGTTAAAGGCTGTGGGAGAAAGCGTGCAAAAGCCTTTGCTTTATTACAACAATAATCTAATTAGTACAGTAGTTCTTCTAGAAGTGATGGCTGCTCATGGCTGCAAAAATGTGAGTAACATTCTTTTTTGTGTTATTTAACAAATCTAAAGCAAAAGGCTACTAACACCAACCGGATCACATATGTGTAATGATCTTTCAATAAGGTGATGAATTTTAGTGCTTCTTACTCAGTAGATTAAGATGTAGTATGGTGGAAGAGAATGCCTCTCTCACATGATTTTAGTTCGGTCCTCACCGAGAATTTAAAGATAATTATACTTAATTTTACTCTCTTTTTTTAGTTATATATAAACTGTGGTCAATCTTCTCGAAAGCAAAAGTCTATAAAGAATTGATAGTTCCATTTCTTAGCACAAATTTACCTAGCAAATCATCACGCCAACATGCTTTACAATCGCTTTCTTGATGATAAGAGAGGTGTGATAAGCTTATTAGTTGTTAAACTGAGAAATGTTATAGAAAAAGAGAAAACTTGCATGAAGCTTATGAGTTGATGAACATTTGCCAAATTCAGCAGTGAAATGTGAGCATGGAAAGTACTCCATGTGTTTTTCCTTTGTTGAAAACAACTAGTCCTTATCATTAGGGTTATAAATGAACCGAGCTGAGTTAAGTAGTAGTCTGTTCAAGTTCATTTTCATTTACTAAAACTGAACTCAAGCTCGAGCATATTTTGAACTTAGTTTGTGAACATAAAGACATGTTTAGACTTAATTAATATGATTCGCTAACAGACACTAATATGTTTACGAACAAGCTCATAAATATCTGAGTTCACAAACATGAAAATTATAAACAAGAATTTATATATCAAGAATATTAATGTATTCACGAAAAGGCTTATTATCAAGATTTATGAATTTTTTTTCTTGTTAATAAACAAGATATACTAAAATCTCTAAAAGAGTATCATATTAAGCCTTATAATTGAGCATGTTCATAAACTTTATATGAATATTTTATAACATTAACGAACCAAACGCTAGTATATTCAAACTCTTTTATTTACCAATTGAGCTTTTAAAATTATATTCAAGCTTGTTTGTTAATATTGACGAACAGAATATGAACAAGCTCTTATCAAATCGAACCTCAAGCTGTTCATCAAATGCTCAATTCATTTATAGCGCTACTTGTTATTTAGATTCTTCATCCTCACTAATTTATCATAGAATGTTTAGATTCTTAAATTTTCTTGTAGAACATTCATGTGTTCTATTTATTTACTAAGAAAGATTTTTGCAATGCTAAACTGTTCTCTTTTTTTTTTTTTTTTTTTGACTCTGCAATGCTAAACTCTTCTCATACTTTTCAAAATGATTATTCCCCAGCTTGTATTTTCATCGTCAGCTACTGTTTATGGATGGCCTGAGCAAGTCCCCTGTACTGAAGAATTCCCCCTTAGTGCAGCAAATCCTTATGGCCAAACTAAGGTTTCCCACTTTAATCTACCTTAATGTATTTAATGTCAATGAAGAATACTACTATATGGACTAACGTAGTAGGGGATTACTGTAGTTAATCATTGAAGACATATGCCGAGATGTTCGAAAATCCGACTCCGAGTGGAAGATAATACTGCTCAGATATTTCAATCCAGTTGGTGCTCACCCAAGTGGGTACATTGGTGAGGATCCTCGTGGAATTCCAAACAACCTTATGCCTTATGTGCAGCAGGTTGCTGTGGAGAGGAGAAATGCTCTCACCGTCTATGGAAATGATTATAATACCAAGGATGGGACTGGGGTAATATCTTAATTAATATTTTAACGCTTTTAATTTTTGTTTACATATGAAAGTTACTGAAGTTTTTAGTTGTAATTCTGTGTGATTTTTCATTTTAGGTTGAGAAAAAATAATGATACTATTGTTTTTAGCTGCTAGTCTAAATGCCAGCATGCTTTCCTAGTCCTGATTTTCATCGTGTTGTATGTGTAGTAAATCCATTTCTAGCTCTTCGCTCGGTATTCTTGTCGAGACTTTGTAACCTTTTTTGACACGATACCAGGTTCGTGATTATATCCATGTAGTTGATCTCGCTGATGGACATATTGCCGCTCTCCGAAAGCTTTTCGAGGACTCAGGAATAGGTGCATACTTCATAGACTTCTATTAAGTTAATTTCATATGATTTAATGCAAGATTAACATAAATTCTGACATAAAAGTTATATTCTACGTCTTACACAAATATCAAAATAAAAAACTAATAATAATATAAAACACATTTCACATTCTAACATGAATTCAATTCAACGTAAACAAGTTCATAACTTTAAATACGTCACCAAACATGCTCGTATTTTTTTTCTTAATAAGTTGTTTTGTTTCTACAGGCTGCGAGGTTTACAACCTGGGGACCGGAAAAGGAACATCTGTCCTAGAAATGGTTTCAGCTTTTGAGAAGGCCTCTGGAAAGGTATATCTAAACCCACCGCTACTGAGCTTTAAAAGATTTTGCTTTTAGCTACAAGTCTGTAAAGCATTATTAACCTGTGAGTTTCTTTAGATTATTCATCTCTAATGTTAAAAGCTCCTTCTGCAGAAAATCCCTCTAGTAATGGCGGGGAGGAGGGCAGGTGATGCAGAAATTGTGTATGCATCAACCGAGAAGGCAGAAAGAGAGCTGAGTTGGAGGTGAGCATTGTAGTACATTTTTGTTTTCTACTTGGATTCTCTTCTATTAGGAAATCAACAAAATTGAGATTAGAATTTACATGGTGAGGAATAGTAGGTGAGACGGGGAGTCTTAGAATTTAGACGAAATCTACCTCTAATCCTAACACATTTGGAGAATCGAAACTTATATCTTATTTTGAATCCAAGTATAGAATTTCCAATCTACTCTTACATAGAAAGTTTGTTCCAAAAATGCTCCTAAGGGATGCTATTGCCCGACTTTCGGTTTTTAATAAGAGAGAGACACTCGCTAGCGGCACTACCCCTGGCCTCGAGCCCCAAGCCCCTAAAATGATTGCATAGTGCACGATATTCCTAGGCTTTGATCATTGTTTGAAGGGAACATCAGAAGGGCTAGGATTCAAGGAATCCCAACATCTATCAATTCTGAATAATTTCTTGTGATGTTCTGTTGTAAACATGGATGTCAATTTAGTATTCTTCAACCATTTCTTTCACCCATAAGGTCCTCAGCGTTCTTAGTCATAGCAAAACCTCCATATTTGGGGAAGGGAAGGGGAGGCAAGGGAGAAGTTTTTTTTTTTTTTTTTTGAACCTTTCGCTAAAGCACTTAAGTTACTAACAGAAATAATTGAAAAAGGACACACTTAAACATAGAAATTCTTGAAAAAAACAAAAATTTACCTAACTAAAATTATTTAAACTGTTCGCCAATGATGTGACAGATAATCCACTCAAGATACAAGTACCCACACACAATAATTTAAAAATTTTATTTAAGTGACTCAATAGTATGTTTTCAACGATGAAATATATAAATTATAACAAACAGTATATGAGATTGTTGCGAATTAACCTGCTGTCCTCCCTCACGAAGGATTATGAGATCAGAAACCTTCTTTCAGACATTAAGAAGAAACACAAACACAAATCTAATAAGAAAAACCGACAGTTGCTTCAAGTACATAATGGGATTATAAAGATTTTTTTCATCCCTTGAGATTCTCTAGAGAATTACAACTAAAATTCTTCATCTACAAGAAGATGGATTACAAACAACTCACAAACTCGGTGGCAACTTCTGATGACAATCGATTGCTCCTTATCACAAGAAGGCCTCAAGCAAATGAACGTTATTTGGCTACACTGCACCACTTACTACTTGCTAACAATGCCAATGGCCACAATTTCATTACAAGTTTATTAGAAGTATTGTCTTATATACAAAAATTTTGTGTGAAAATTTCGAAGCTGCCTTGAGAGTCTCTAAACAAGTAACTTATTCAGCTACAAATAAATAATTTTTCGAAGAACGCCTTCAAGGATCACATTGAAGAACACCATCCTTGATGAATGACCTTCTCGAACAACCTATATTGAGGATTCTATTCGGGGATCACTTATCCCATAGGATGCTTTTGTTTGAAGAACACCCATCTTGAAAATAACTAGTTTGAGGAACACCTTTCTAAACAACTTCTTTGTTTATGAACTTCTTTCTTTGAGAGATACCTCGTCGAAGAATTTCTTCCTTCGATGAATAACCATGACGAAAAAACTTCTTTGCGAAGTTTCTTCTTCGTTATTTTAGTTTTTACAACCCAAAGACCACCTTCTTAGAAGACCACTTGTTTAGGAAACTTAATTCAAAAATAACTTTTTTAAATACCCATCTCTTTGTAAGACTTCTAATCAAAAACTCAATTTTTTAATAATACATTTATCGATAGTCTTCAAGTAGTACAACAATCCTCCTCATAAGGAGAGATGACCCCTACAAAAGTTAACAAATGCTTAAATTTTCTTGTAGAGCTAAGTACGGTATCAATGAGATGTGTCGTGATCAATGGAACTGGGCCAACAAGAACCCTTGGGGATATGGATCGCCAGAATCTCAAAGTTGAGGGAAGCAACATTAATATAATGCTAATTGCTACGTTCTTACTTACTGATAGTGAAATGTATTTCAACATCTTGATAGACTTTAATGTGAATGTAAATCTTCTATGTGTTACAATCAAGCCGAGAGACTTGCAAGCCTGGCTAACTTTGAAAGTTTCTTTTTACTTGTCCAATTGATGTAAAGCTTGGGCCACTAATTATGAATCATGGCCAGTTTATTACTAGCAAAGTGCAATCATCTTGATGCTAAACGTATCGATTGTGAAATTTTATTTGTTGTCTTATATTCAGTAGTATTCTTTATTTTGTTGCACCTTGAAACTCATTAGAAAAGAACTCAAATTTCGGCTCAATAACTGATTCTTGTTTGAAGTTCACTTGAAGTGAAAGCATGTGTTTATGTATTATATGCATGTTATACACGCAAATAATCGCATAAGCATTTATTTAAAAAAAATAAAATATCACCTCAAATCGATTACATTTTAATTTATTCTAACTAAACTCAAAATCCTAGAATATGGGTTGGGTAGAACTTGCTTGAACTCAAAAACCCAATAGCAAATCATTATATCTACGGTTACCAGTGATTTGAAATAATCTGTATCTAACAGTATTTTGGAGATCTCCATAATTTATGACAGGTCATTTTCTTCCCACTACCACTAAAAACTGTAAACAAGGGATAATATTATATGGAAGTAGTGCAGAGCCATTAAATTAAGTTTTTGAACTTCAAAATAATTTCAAAATATATTCAGCCTCCACAATTTTGGTCTTCAAAAAAAACTTTTTGATTCATGTCAACAAATTGTGTTAAACATTTATTGTTTTAGATTTAAATCCCATAAAAATGATAGTAGTGCCACTAATTAAAATTAAAATCTTTGCTTTTCTCATTAAAATCTTTGCTTTTTTCACTTTAAAAGCAAATTTAAGCCAGAACAGAAGCTAACTTCTTGTAATCTGAAACCTAACTCAGACCTAAGAAGTAGATGATGAACCTCGGTTGGTTTCGGAGATCCGAAAAGGTGGCCTCTGTCCAAACTTCAAGAGATGGACTACTTCATAAACAGGGTGCAACTGCGTAATTGCTTGAACATCCAGATATGATTCGCAAGCAAAACACCATATAGATAAATCACTATTCAAAGAAAAAATGATAAACGCAATAAATGCATCAGAAGCTAGTAAAATGTAACAATTAAAGAAGGATAAATTACATTCAGACCCTTGAGGTAAATCTGTTATTCTACGCATTCATAAAACGTGAACCGTGGTGCTTTCTCGCCAAAACAATGATCATATAGGTCCTCCCCTACCAAAACAAAATTGTTTCAACAGGTAAACACTTTTCCTCTCTCCCGCTGGTCTCTTGTGATTGGGCTACATCATATGCCTACACTAATTCAACTCATTCTTAACGCCACTGACAGCCCTTCGGGAAGAAAATTGGTGAAGGTAGAGGTGGAGGAGATTGAAACACAATATGCCATGCCAACAACCGCAGAGCTTGAGGAAAAAGGGGTCAAGAGCGATGGTGGTGTCGGGGTCGAAGATGAATAGGAAAAAGATCCCCCAAGTATGCAGCATAGAGAAAAAGAGAGAGAGAGTATGGAAATGTAATTATTCCATCACCAATTAACAACAAACATGTCAAAAGAGCCCTAGTAAGCCTTATAACCAAATACAGGGAAAACGATGGAACGTTTTGGTTTTATGGACTTACCTCAAGAACTCAAATGTAATTAACCCATATTACAAAAACATTATATACTTTCTCGTAAAAAAATATTATATACGTATATAACACAGCGAACTTTAAATAATTCAAATAGAAAATTTCTTGACTTCTATTTTAGGTTTTTCTTTGACCATCTTGTTTAGATCATTTTTTGAATTCTGATGCAAAATGTATTGATGATAATCAAATGACAACTTAATTATCACATGCTTAAAAAAAATATTCTTCATAACATTAGTACAATTCAGCTACTTGTGTTTGTAATTTGTTCAAGAAATATATGTAAAAAGGGGGAGTTGGATGTCTAGCTTGTAATTTAGAGCTGTTGGCAGTCATGTTATTATCCAGTTCAAAAAAAAAAAAAAAAAACCTGAAGCTGAGAGCCAAACAGTGGCCACTTTCCTCATGATGATTAAGCATATGCTTGTTGATGAAACGACTACATAAGACATCCTTACAGCTCAAGCATAACCAGTTCTCAGCAGAATGGTAGCATCTAAAAGGAAAACGAATTTCAATAATTAATTGTTATATTTATATATTTTTTTGCATGTATAATGGTAATGCCCAAGCTCCTAAAGTGTTAGATTAAATAGAAAAATAAGTATGAAATCCAAAGTTGTTAAGCTAAATCAAGTTAAATACAGACAGCTAGTTACTTATAACGCATGATCAATAGTGAAGTACAATAAAAAGGAATGAATGAGAATAATTCTATAATCATAGAAGCTTTCTTGAGGTAAAGTAGAGAGCCAACAGAAAACAGCTGAAAAATATAAATAATATTTATAAGACTGCAGCAAATATTTTGTTCACTATAACAGCAACAACGGAGAAGAAGTTGGCAAAAAAGGAAGATGAAATGAGCTATTAGCTAAAGGTTAACCAGAAAATGTTTAAAAAAAAAACTTGAAAGAGAGCCTTTATAACCATAAGGAAGCAAGGAAGTAATCAGAAGAGGTGTGTTTAACAAGGTTTAGGAATTTGGAAAGCTTTCAGCTTAACCTCAATGAAATGAGCTTCACAAATGCAATTGTGTACAAGTGGACAAGACTGTTATTGCTCAATCTTTTACATGCGCACTTTTGAGTGCTTGTTTTCTTTATTAAAGTGTGCATTATCCAAATCATTTTCATCCTAGCGATTTCCTCGGATTTTGGGTCATCATATCATGCCAGCCTTCTCTTGTTTTTAATAAAGAGACTGTCTTTCGGGTAGGAACTCGTGACTTTCAAGTCATAAAAAACCATTGCACAAAGGCTCATCTTCTAATAACCGTTAACAATATCAAGCAAAAATGTCTTTACTAAGCAAGTGTTCTAGAATTTTACATGTTAGGCATTATTAGCGATAAGATCATTGATTATATAATTTTGACTAAGTATCTAAAATGCAGATTTTACAATCAAACTGCAACCTGCAAGATCATTGTTTTTGTTTTATACCATCATTCACAACAATTTATGTAACAAGATGGTATAGCATTCAAGCACACCATAAACTTTCATTTCAAACATGGGTGTAGATATTATAAAATATACAACAATAACTAAACCTTAATCCCACAAGGTGGAGTCGATTATAAGAATCCTTTGTTTTGATTGACTCTACAAATAACGTTACCTCATTTAGCTCGAAATATGCAGTCATTCGTTATGGTAACTTTCCATGTCCTTTTTTCGCTTCTATTTGTTTATGATTTATATATCCAAATCATCTAAGATGTCTCTATCTAAGCTTATTCTCAAGTGAAGCCACTCCAACTTTCTTATGAATATACTTATTACTCATCTTATCTTTTCATATATACTCACTTATCCACCTTAGTATCCTCATCTTTGAGACACTTATTTTATTTGTATATTTTTACTTTATAGATCATCATTAAACACAACATAACATCACTGGTCTGACTGCTATTTGTAAAATTTATCTTTAAGCTCGAGTAAAATTTTTCTATCGAACAACACAATTATAAAATATACCAACACAAAATTGTCATCAAAACCGCAACTTGAATCAACCAATTCATTTGAGTGGATTAACAAGCTTTAATGGCACATTTCAACTATAAAGGAATTCTATGACTTCAGCCAAAACTTCTGATTGCTTACAAAGGACACACTAGCACTTCAGTAAAAGGTTTAAGAACTTTTTAAATGGGCACAGAAAACTGAAGCGTAGGGTTGCAGGAAGAACAATAACTTATTCTCATAGAAATTTAAGTTCCTGCAATTTCAAGGATCAATTTGATTATAGCTCTAACATTAACATATCAAAACAGGAAACAATTTGTTCTCTCTAATTTGAAACAGGAAGAAATAAAGCGATCAGCGAATATTGGAATCATCTAGTTAACCAGGTACAAGATAATTATCATAGCTTTGCAGGCTGACATAGAGATAGGCAGCATTAGGGTTTCAAGAAAGGACCTGGTGCAGGGGGAATCGAGAGTTGGAATATGGAAGAGATCAGAGGACAAAGAATGAAGATGGTCGCATGACGTTTTGGCCTCCACCCATCCAGATTCGGCTCCATGGATCTCTTCCTCAATGTCCTCCTGCAACATCTTGGAGAGCGAACTCTTTAGAAATTCAGCAGATCCAGCCGAAAGAGACAGAAAAAAGGACGAACTCACACCAGAGTCGACATTGTAGGCCTGCGAGGAACCAGATCCGGCGAATCGCGGCTGCGGCGGAGGCGCGGCGAGTTGTAAAGGCGGTAAGAACGTCACTCGGAGAGTCGGCGAGAGGAAAGCGGCGTCTAAGGTAATATCGACGGTCAAATTAAAAACTGAAAGTAGACCCGATAAACCAAATAATTTTATTATTCTTTAATATATTTAATATTAAATAATTATATATAATTTTATAAAAAAAATTAAAATTTAAATAATTTTTAATTAATATGATAAGTTTTAAATCATAAGTCTCATTAATAATAAGAGATATTTATGCTCTAATTAATAATTAAATATAATTGATAAAAAAAAATTTGATTCGATTAACTATCGATTTGTAAGGTTCAAAACTGAACCTAGAACTATCGATTTAATTAACCAAATTTTCCAATTTTGACTCAGTGAGTCAGTTCTTCAATAAAAATGCTTTAAACCTTAAACCCTAAACCCTGATGGCATTGGGCTTTTTTTCTTATTTTTTTGGCACCAGTTTTTTCATGATATATCTAATATGTTTTGCATATTAATGATATATTAACACATTTATACGACAAAAATAACAAAAATTTAGGATTCCTACACTACTGTAACCACAAACTCTCGAAACAACCATGTCGATACAAACATTCACGAGTTAATGTATAACAACTTTAAGAGCCAATTTGTTTAACATATTTTAAAATGACCGCATATCACATCTATGATCCATCACCAAATTTAATATTAAAAATTAATTATAACTCACATTAAAAATATAATTTAAAATAAAAAATTAACTTTATTTTATAACTTACACACAAATAAACATAATAACTAAATTTAATTCGCATCATTCACAATTTCAATAAAAAAAAATTATTCAAAATTTAAATTTATTAAAATTAACTTTTTATTACAAACAAACAAGTCCGTAATACTTACAGCTTTAATAAGTAATGCCTTTTCACCTTTATTTTCACCTTTCAGGAAGATATTCAAAATTTATTTAACGACTCAAAATTATTCTTATTTAATTTTAAATAAAAATATCACATCACATAAAATTTAATATTAAAAATTAACTTTATTTCACATCTTACACACATTACTAAAATAATAACTAACTTATATGACATCCCTCACATATCCCAACATAATAATTAACTTTATATCACATCTATCATATATCCCAACATAATAACTAACTTTATTTTACATCATTCATAACTTTTAATAACAAAATACTTTTATCTAAATTTAATTTTAACCTTATTAAAATTAAATTTTACAAAAACTAATACTGTGGCTGCAAGAATGCTTCTTATATCAAGTTGTCCTCATGCTCTTCCACAGAAAAGTACTCATGTAACAACAAAATGTAAATTTTGAATTTATTTGAGTGAATGTTAAATTTAAACAAAAAATATATATTATTTTATAAAATCAATAAGAAATAAATTTATTTTTATAGTAAAAAATGCGTAGAATATAAAATAAAATTAATTTTTAAATTTAAAATAAAATTATTAAAATTAATAATAAAATTAAAATATTATTAAAATATATTTTTACTTAGGCTTCACCGCTTCAGCGAACCAAGCCCTTCACATATCTTCTTGAAAGCATAGGCAAAACGGCATCATCACTTGAAACAGTAAAAACCCAATTGAGAAGACAAAATAGCTGCTTGAGTGCGATATAAATACTAAAACTTTTTTTTATTATTTTTATATCACATAAATGTGTTATTATATCATTAATGTGTATGACATTAGAATAATAATACACTAGAATGACAAATCATGTATAAGATATAAATCTTTATTGTTTTAACTTCCATTTGTTTTTTTTTTTCAAAAAAAAAATAAATTGCTAAGGCACTTGTTAGGCGACACTAGGGCTGTTAACGATTAAATTGAAAATTTTCGATTTGATCCAACGAATGAACGAGGAGAGTTCAATCCGATCGCGATTCAAACTGAGTCTAGCTCATTTGTTATCAATTCAAGCTCAATCTTTTATCTAAATATTATGTATAAATATATTTGTTCATTCAATCAACCAAAACTATAACCATTCTGTTTGATCTATTATTTAAAGGTAAAAATAAAAAAATAATTTAAAATAAATATAATTTAAATAATTATAAAAAAAATTCTAATGAGACTTTCCCGTAGACTACTGAAAAAACTACACACTAAATCTAATTTATAAATATATATATAAATATATATATATATATAATATTTTTAATTTTTTAATCGATCCAATTTCGAGCCATCTCGATCCGATCCTATGCTGGATTAAGATTGATTTGATAAAAAATTTTAACTAAAAAAACAGCTCGTTAGTCGAGTCATTTAGATCGAATCAAGCTCGATTCGATTCAACTTTTAATTTCATTTTCGAGCGATCTTCGAGCAAAATTAACCGCCTTATGCAACACATTCAGATCATAAATGCATCTTGTATAAAATCAAACATACCATAAATGTTACTAATAAACTGATACAAAAATTAATAAAATTCTTATTTCAAGAAACAAAAAAAGAAGAAAATTCGATATAAAAAATTGCAAATAAAAATGACAATTATTAAAAAAAATGCCAGTTCATCAGTGTCGTTCTGTGTGAAAATATCAACGCACTAACTAAATTGCTCAAAATTAACCACCATGATAACATAAATTTGCAGATATTTTACATTTGGCACATCACTACAGCTAGGCCTGTCAATGGATCAGATCATGACCCGATCCGATCCGAATTCCGATCCGATTAAACCCCCAAATGAATTTTTTTTTACCCGTCAATCCGCCCCGTTTACTGACCCGATTCATTTACAAATAAATGGATCGAATATGGATCACCATTGATCCAACCCATTTAAAATTCGATCCGTTTATGTATTCTAATTTGTAGTTCATATATGATTATATTGTGACTAATAATATTTTTGTCTTAATTTATATTTCACAATATATATATATATATTACAAATACTAATTTTTATATTAAAATATTTAATTAATTCATAAAAAATATAATATTCTTCCCTTATTTTATTTTCAATAAATTTAACATTATTTTAAATTTGATTATGAAAATTACTTAAAAATAACTACTTTTATTGTAAATGAATTAAATCCGAAAATTCGATTTCCGACCCGAGAAGATATGGATCGACCATGACCCGATCCGATGTATAACCCGATCCGACATATATGGATTTGGATCCGGGTCGAAGTCAACCCGACCCGAATCCGATCCATTGACAGGCCTAACTACAACCACTGCTAAGCTGATTCCTAATCGAATACAACCACCGCTGAGCTGATTCCCAGTCGACTATAACTTACGAGTTTTACCGTGCATCTCCAATAATTGACCAATTATAATTTAAGACTTTCTAGATTATCTACCAAATTAAATTCTAACCCATTGAACAATTCGGCGAATTAAAAATCTAAATCAAAATAATAAGTTAAAATTGACCACCTCGAGAACGACGACACACGTGTTTGTAGATATTATACATTTGGCACATCACAATAGCCACTGCAAAGCTAATTCCCAGTCGACTATAACTTAAGAAAGTCTGTCTTGCTACGCATCTCGAATAATTGACCAATTATGATTTAAGACTTTCTAAATTATCTATCAAATTAAATTCTAATCCATTGAATAATTCAGTGAATTAAAAACCTAAATCATGATTAGCTATTTATTGGGCAAGATGAGCAATCATATCATAACAACGAACGATCTACAAAAATAGAAAATGCGTCAACAAAAGCAAAGAAACTCGTCCAAATCACAAGATTACGACAACATCAAGAAGACAAGTCCAATAACTTCCACAACAACCAGAATTAACTGCAAAGCATGCTTTATCACAACCTTAAATAGATACTTTTCCATATTTGATGCTTCACAAAGAAAAAAAATTACTGAGGCCCCGTTTGTCTAGGAGTTTAAAATTAACCTATTTTAATTTTAACCAGGCATATCACATCACACATAAAATTTAATATTAAAAATTAAATTTATTTCACATCCTACACATATTACTAAAATAATAACTAACTTATATCACATCCCTCACATATTCCAACATAATAACTAACTTTATATCACATCCCTCACATATCTCAACATAACAACTAACTTTATTTCACATCATTCACAACTTTCAATAAAAAAATATCTTCATCCAAATTTAATTTTAACCTTCTTAAATTTAACCTTACAAACAAACACACCCTCATGATTGTCAAATTCTTATGGATGAAAAGAATATCGGCTGCAACTTTTGCCACATATTATCCACCAAAAATCTATACATATACTGGGAGATTAAAACATTGACAAAAGTACAATTATATGGAAGGATGAGCGGTTCTAATGCCATCAACAATCATACAAAATATGCAGGCATTTCTATCTATTTACAAAAATAAAGAGGAAATTAGATATGATGACAGAACAAATAAGAGATAAAAAAGAGGGCATTAACGTATACAATACACTCTATTTATCAAAAATTATAAATTCTACACTAATTTTGAATAAAATCTCATTGAACTCCAAATCTCAAGCCCTAAACCATAAAACATAATTTTCGTGAATTAGCTATATATATAATCCATTTTAAACTCAATATTATTAAATTACCTTTATCTTGCTATCGTTTAACGTTCTGAAACCACGAAGGACCACTGATTGATGTTGCAAAACAAACTTAATCATGCACGTTTCGATGTAGTAAATTTTTTTTTTTAATTTCATCTTGTTAAGTCACACTAATCTTTGGCTTGATTTTGACTAAGCTTACATAACATTAATATAAAAAAAATAAAAAATAAAAACTTGATATAAATCTATTCACACTATGTGACTTAAGTAGAAAAAAATGAAACATGATAAACAAACCTTCAAGCTGAATATCCAGCATGTTAGGGGAGTAGGATTCTTTTGATACTACCCACTACCTCAATATAGAGTAAGTCTAAGGCCCTGTTTGGCGCAAGGACAGGGCCTTAAGGACCAAAACAAGACCAAAATAGTACTAATTTAAAAAATAATAATAATAATAATAATAAATAAATTCTTTTAATTATTCTACACAAATTTTAATATAAAAAATAATATTTTACTTCACATACCCAATAATTTTTAATAAAAATATAAATTTTATTTCACATCTTAGATCAAAATACTCTATTTGAATATTTTGATCTAGAATGTGAAATAAAGTTGATATTTTTATTTTAAATTATTGAGTATGTAAAGTAAAATAATATTTTTTATATTTGAATTTGTGTAGAATGATTTAAAAAATTTATTTATTATTATTATTATTATTGTTTTTTAAATTAGTACTATTTTGGTCCTATTTTGATCCTGTTTTGGTCCTCGCGCCAAACAGAGCCTAACTGTCCAATTCATCATAGCAGCTGTGCAGGTCAAGAAAGGTCTTAGGAAGAAACCTCAACACACCAGCCTGAGAGAGAAACCTCCTAGCCATACGGGACTTCCCTGATCTATGTAGTCCTTCAGAAAGCTCAGTCAACAACATCTTGTCGGGAGCAATCCAAGCTTCAAGCATGTCCTTCAACACCTCGAGTGCTCCCTCGTAATCTTTGTTTTCCACAAACGCAACAATCAAAATATTAAACGTTTCATAATTTGGATAACATCCGTTCTTCTTCATTGCCTTGTAAATCTCGAATGCCCTCTCAGAATTCTGTTTCTTGCACTGACCAATAATCAGAGAAGAAAAGGTTGATGCGTTTGGTACGAGATTTTTACTGTCCAGTTCTTTCACCAAGTATGAAGCTTTCTTTGTCTTGCCTTCATTACAGAACCCAGATATCAGAGCATTGAATGTAACAATGTCGGCCTTCACACCATTTTTCACCATTTCCTCATAAATCCGAAAACCCATTTCGCCATTACCCATTTGACAGTAACCATTGATCAAAATATTGTACGTTACGACATTAGGGCACGCATCCTTGGCTTTCATCTCACTAAGAATTTTATTCGCTTCATTCAACTTACCTTCAATACAGAACCCATAGATTAAAGTATTGTATGTTATGACATTCGGATCCAACCCCTTTACTTCCATCTCATTTTTAAGCTTCACGGCAAAATTCATGAGCCTACACTTACAATATGCGGCAATCATTGTGTTAAATGAAGATACGGTAGGACTAAATCCCATTGCCTCCATCTTTTCAAATACCTCTAAAGCCTTCTCCAATCTTCCCAAACTGGAAAAAGCTAGCATAATCATGTTCAAAGTGTATCCATTTGGGGAAATCCGACACCGTCGCAACTCTCGGTAAAACGAGAGGGCAATGTCGGGCCGGCCATGATCAAGCAAGGAGCTCATGAGAGCATTACATGACCGGATTGTAGGAAGGAAACCGTAGCCCCTCATCCTGCAGAAGGTCTCGGTAGCATTCCTAAACTTTTTTAAATGAGCATACGTTTTGAAAAGAGAGTCAAAGACGTTAGGTGAGGACTCGCAAAGGCGGTATGTATAGAGAAGGGAATCAAAGAGCTCAGAAATTGAGACCTTTGGCAACAGGGTTTCCCTCAGAATGGACTCGGCAGCCCTAAATCTCCGAAATTTACATAATATGTGAAGTATGACGGAATGGGTCTCGAGGGTTTGTGAATCAGGAGTATGGTTCAATGACCATTCATAGAATTTGAGGGAGAGGACAGGATCCCTCCGAATTTTGAGGAGGATGTGCTTTATTCTGAAGGGATTAAGACTACGGGCAAGAGCATTGAGCTTGGACCAGTCGTCGTGGATCAAATAGCTATGGGCAACACTGACAAGATCATGATCCTGCCCACAAGGGTCGGGGATTGAGCGGTGGGGTACAGGAAACTTGCATGGGCTCAGATTAGGGTTTCTCTTGATGGGATCAACTAAACTGCACAATTGTCGCAAGCAAGGATTATACATGAAGGATTACGATAGGGAACAAGATACCATGAAAAAGAAACCCTAACTCTGCTTTGCGTATTGTGATACCTCTTTGAGATCCACAGCACAAACGGAATTTAGAAGCAGCCAATCTTCAACCATTTGTAAGTTACATTCTGCTCAACCGGCAACCCTAGATAAAATAGCTCATCTTTCAAACCACATCACTTCATTTATTCTTCAAAAAAATATGGAGTTCATAAAAGAGAAACCCTAACCTGCCAATGAATCAACAATCTTCCATCCTCTACCAGAAAAATCCACCCTCCCTCTGCAGGCACTACAAATCACAATAAAGCCAAATTTCCTGAAAATGTGGCCTTACCTTTTCATTCAAACATTAAGCATAGGAAATTCATGCAAAAAAAACTAGAATTTGCCTTTGAAATTGTTTGAACTGTTCCCAATAATGTAAAATGGAAAACTAGCTAAGATACAAGATCCCATGCACAAAAATTCAAATAATTGAAAATATAAGTAACTTAACAAAATGTTATGTATGATGAACTTTGTAGACCATAATGAACATAATATGAAGTTGTTTAGGATTGATCTGCTGCCCTTTCTCAAGAATGAGCATGAGATTGGCAGACTAGAAGTAGTGCCAATAAATTAAGTTTTTGAACTTCAAAATATAATCAGACTGCACAATTTTGTTTTCAAAACAAATCATGTTAAAAATCTATTGCTTAAGATTTAAAACCCATAAAAAAGAAAGTAGTGCCGCTAATTAAGATTGAAATCTTTGCTTTTGTATAATATATAGAAAGGATGCAATTCTATTAAGAGTATTAACATCACAAACTTTTTAAACATTAGGATCACTACAATTACTGTTTTATTGACAACTAAATAACATTCTTCACTTAAACTCCAAACTAAGCCAAAACAGAAGATAGCTTCATGTAATCTAAAACCTAACTGAGACCTAAGAAGTAGATGATGAACCTCAGTTGGTTTCAAAGATTCGACAAAAGCGGCCTCTGTCCAAACTTCAAGAGATGGCTACATCATAAACAGGGTGCAACTACCTAATCACTTGAACATCCACATATGATTTGCAAGCAAAACACCATACAGATAAATTGAGACAAAAATGAAGAACATAATAAATACATCAAAAGTAAGCAAAGCATAATAATTAAAAGGAAAAATTTATTCAAGCCCTTGGGGTATAGAGTAGACTCCTATTTCACAATTCACGGAAATCCATAAAATTGAAATTGTCAACTGCAGTCCTTTCCCGCCAAAAAAGTGACCATGTAAGTCCTCTCCAGCCCAAAAAAAAAGTGTTTCAACTAGGTAAGCACTTTCGCCTTCCAGCCCACTCGCCATCTCTCCCGCTAGTCTCTCATGATTGGATTGCTCACATTACATGCCCTCGCTAGTTCAATTCAACCCCGGACCACTGCCAGTCGCAAAAGAACAGAAGATGGACAAGATTGATGAACGGTATGCCATGCCGAAAACAAAGGAGCTAGAGAACAAAGTGATCAAGAGCAGCGGTGGTGCCAGGGTCGGAGATGAGAAGGAAAACGAGCCAAAGAAGGAAGACAGAAAAAAGAGAGATAGACAGAGAAAAGGGCATTTTAGTCATTTCATCACTAACTAATAGAAAACATGACAAAAAAGCTCACATAAACCCTTACTACCAAAGCTAAGGAACACGATGGAACATTTTTAATTTTGTAGACTTAAGTGAAATAGAGGTCTATCTTCGGAGCTCAAATGTAATTAACCCAATTTAAAAAATATATATATAGGTAAATGACACAACAAAATTTAAATAATTCAATAATAAATTTTCTTGATGTCTATTTTCAAATTTTCTTTTGCTAACTTGTTTTGATCATTTTTTTCTAAATTCTGACGCAAAATGTAATGATAATAGTCAAATGATTACCTAATAATCATATACCAACATGCTAAATTGCACTGTAGACAATATATTCTTCATTAAAAAAAATATAAAATTTAGATACATAACGCATCATCTCACCTTATTTACTTATTAGTCCTTCATTTCTTAAGTATAACATTAAATGTACCTTGCATTTTTAAATATAGGGAGATTTACATACATACCCTAGAAACTTCAAAGATTACTTGCATGCCATCCTTTTTATAAAATTTGAACTATAAGCTGGCATATATTTGAGCTAAGGTGCAGTATTCACAATTTTTTGTAGCAGGTACATAAATGCCCCGTAAATGTAATGTGAATTATATTTCATTTATTAATAACATAGCATACTACACCTTGTAGTTTTAAAAATTATATGAGAAATATTTAACTTAACAAATAAGCTTAGGGCTATAACGAGTCAAATTTGAATGAGTTTTCCTCAACTCAAACTAGAAGATTTCAGGTTTGAATAAAGTTTAATTCGAGTAAAGTAAAATCTAATCAAATTTGAAGCAATTTTCAAGTTGAATCAAGCTTAGTGTTTAATCTTGTTTTAGATTTAGATATCTATTCGAATTCGAGTGAATTTTTGAGTCAAATCGAGCTTAATTTTAAATTTTATTTTTTGATTTAGATATTTATTTTGCATATAATATATATTATATATGATTTTTATTTAAATTTAAATGTATTATTTATTTATACAAAAGTCTCTTTAATATATACCGTAAATCTCTCCAATATATAACTTATATAGTATATTCATGTACAAATAATACATTAATACACACCCAAAAGCCTCATACATATCATTATACACGTAACAAGTCGATTACAAGTTGAATTGACTTTATTTTGAGTGAGTTGACTTTAACTCGTATGAAAATTGAACCAGGTTCAAATCGATTAAGAAAATGCTTGCGTTTCAAATTTATCCAAGGTATGCAACTAACACGATTAGGATTTCTAACGTGTTATTAAAAAAATCCCCAAACCTGAAGCTAAGAGCCAAGCAGTGAACACTCTCCTAATGATGATTAAGCATATGCTTGTTGGAGAAATGACTAAATAAGACACCCTTACAGCTGAAGTATAACCATTTCTTAGTAGAATGACAGCATCAAAAAAGAAAAGGAAATTCAACGATTAGTTATCATCTTTGAGTAGCGAACCACAGCACAGAGGATTCATCAAAAAGCATACATCCAGCAAATAAAATAAAGAAACAGAAAGGGAGAAAGGGGGTTCGAGAAGAACAGTTGTACCCTCTCTCTGCTTGCTGTGAGCCACCGCCGGAGAGGAGAAACAAGGTGGGCGGCGCTGTTTGCCGTTGGAGGTGAAGGGGCAGCCGCCGTTGCCAGAGGAAGAGGAGAATGAGAGAGGACGACTTCTCTTTATTTTCTGTGGATTGCGACCGCAGGAAACGAGGCGAGATGGGACGCCGCCGCTATGTCGCCGGAGTGTAGGGCGTTGTTCGCCTCCGGAGCGGTTCGCCACCGGCGCTGCTGGCGCTGCGCTCCACCGAGGACGAAAGGAAGAAGAGAGAGCACCACCCGTCGGCTGCCCTAGCATGGGATTATAAAGGCTGGGCACAATTGATATTAAGGCCTCCAGTTTTCCTTTCCCTTGCATTTAGCATCAACTAGACCAATTTTTCATTTCTCCAGCCTTAATTTGAGTAATTTCTAATTTCAATTTTATCAAATTAAACTATTTACATATTTTTTCATATATGAATTAGATTTCAACAGATTTTAAAATTTTTAATTAATAATTAGCGAGTCCGTCACACTATTGACTAACCAAACAAACTTAAATTCTAAAATTTCTAGAGGAATTTCAAAGATTTTGTTCAGATAACCCTAACCTACAAATTTGGATTATGTATAACTTCGTCTAACTAGTCAATTAAACAATCATAGTTTTACGACTTAGATTTTTCCATAATTAAATAATTATTTGCAGATTTTGTATTAATTCAGGCACCAAAAAAACTCAAGTTTTGTAATTTGATTCCCCCTTAATTTTCCACCAATATCAGATATTTTTAGTAAATTTTTTAACAATTTTTATATTTTATCAAATTAATAAAAAATAATAATTTAAATAATTAATAATTTTAAATCAAATTCATATTACATAAACCCAAAATTTAATAATCATATCACCAGCATTATTTCATATATTTTGTAAATTTTAATTTTAAAAATTTGTGGTTTTAATTTTATTAGAGTGCATGAATAATTCAGTTCAATTTTACTTTAAATTTTAATTAAACATTTCGGATTATCGATTTTCAAATTAAAAATAAAAGGTAAACAATCAAATAATTACAAAATACACGTAAATAATGCATATTCCTTTTCTATTCTCTCTTTTTTTTATATATATATATTTAATTTATTTATTAATTTTTTTTTTAGCATTCATTTAGTTCAATTTCAAAAATGATGCAGTAACGTTCTATTTGATTGTGTAATCTTTATTGTGACAGAGATTATTTAATATTTGAAAACTTGATTTAAATTTGTAACATTTTATTTAATTAAATATAGGTATTTTAAATTTAAAAATTTGATTAGAATTTATTAATCTCTTTTATAGTAAGATTTATTAGTCTTTAATTTCTCATAATTATGCCTTTAAATTTAATATGAAAAAAGAACTAATTTAATACTACTAACAGGTTACATCGATACCCCGCAGGTTTATTTTTATTTTGATGTATTTCTTATTTTGTTATTCATATAGAATATTATATTAGGAGTTTTTAGGTTTAGTGGGTCCGATCGTTTATAGAATTAGATTTTTTTATTGTATACGTATTTAGGCTTATTTGAGTAGGTTATAAAGCCCAAAATACGAAATAGGCTGAGCTCTCCATTAATCACAACCATTAGATCATTTTAACATGATCTAATGGCCACAAATGAAAGAAATTTGACTATATATTATTGCATAGGGTAGAGATTAGAGATTCAACTAGGGTTTTGTGCAACTCCCTAATCGAGATCTCCCAAAGCCGCCGCAGGGTTTTCCCGATCCAACATTTGCCATTGCTACACTCTTCATCGTAGTCGTCTCGTATCCAAGCCTGACTGCCCCTATGTTTTATGGGATATATCTTTCACCAAGAGTTCCGTTGCCGCCTTCGTCGAATCCCACCGCCACCACCCTTGTAGACCCAACGTTGCCCTCTTATTTTTCAAAATTTGCGCGTCTATAATTTAAGGAACTTGATTAATGCCCAATGTAACAAGATGAGGTCAAATCAAATCATTCAAGCCCACTGATGGAGCCAATATCATGAAATTTTCAAAAAAGAAAATCATGAACAAATGCAATACTGAAATTCTGGGATAATGTTGGTGACACAATTTTTAATTTTTTACTTGATTTAATCCCTAATTTAATTTAAAATTGTCAAGTATTTGAATTAATTCAATTAAATTTCTTATAACTTTTTGAGAGCTTTTTGATTCGTTAAAGAATCCTATTCGCTTATGAATATGATAGGTTTTGCACAAAAATCTATCTCTATCTTCATCCTCTTCTCGAAGCTCCATTCATACAATTTCAATCATTATATTACAAATTACACTTTTTTCTCTCTTGCGTGAAATCCAATATATCCACTATCATCGCTTAAAGTTTAGATTTTTCCGTCAAGATATATCGCATTGGTCAAATTATAATTACACATAATCATATAAAATTAATATAATAACATCCATAATATATGTAATATTATTTAATGGAAGAAAAATATGACTTGCAATTAGATAAATGTTAATGGATTATCAAACTCTGTTAGTAATAAGAAGATTTCAACCATAGTTTTTTTTTTTTTTTTTTGATAAGGATTTCAACCAACTTTTTTAAAAATCAAAATTAGCAATAAATTATTGTAATTATTAAGATTTGATTAGGCTCAAATTTAAATTGCATTAGCCATTCAGTCCAGCTATACAGTCTCAAATTCCCAATAATTAACTAATAAATTAATCATTCATAATTAAAAATTTTAGTTTACTTAATTATTTAATATGTTACATTTTAATTTACTGAATAATTTAACGAATTAAAATTCTAAATTATGATTTATCAATTTATTCGAAACATTTTAAGTATTAATTGTATTTTAAGATATATTGCATATGGGTTTCTGAGAGTGGAAGGGCATTGCAAATTGACTTCAATTTAAAAAAAAAAAAGTTAATTTTTGAAATTATAAAAGTGCTACTGTTTGATTCCAATTAAATTAAAATTATTGATTTTTTTATTATCTTCAAATATTAAATTTTTGATCTTTCATAATATTTTTTGAAATATTGATATTTTTTTAGTTTAAACTTTTAGAGAAGAAAAAGGTAAAGAGTGGGAAATTTAATTCTGAACTTTTTATTTTTTAATTTTAAACTTTTAGAGAAATGTGAGGATGATAGAGTATAATAATTTTTTGAAATATATAAATAAATTAAATTGACTAAAAAATATCTAAAGTTTATATTTTCTATTAAGAGTGACTATCAAAAAAGATAAAAATTTGGCTTTTATAATTTTAGGGAATAAAATCATGTTTTATAAAAATTAGAATCAATTTAAAATATTATTTTAACCTATATTTTAAGATTAATTGAAACATTAAATTAGATAGATAGAGAGAGAGAGAGGGAGAGAGAGTGCATATATTAATCTATATTGGTAGTATAATAGTGCATCATTAATCAAATTACATATTTTATTTTATTTTGTTCCATTGTTAGCTGGTTTTTTTGTTGATAAAATTGCGAAAATTATACAAAATATTTATAATTGACTATTTTTATTACTTGCACTTACATCTATGTAAACTTGAGATTTATAAGAAATTTTTATCACTGAATAATTGCCTCATGTTTGATCACTATGAAGTATGCATAATTTTTTCTGAAAATAATACCTAATTCATCAAGGATTCGTGATAGCTTAATTAAGGCACGAGTCAGCTCAAAATTAAATACCAATTGAGTCAAGTTAATTTGAACTCTGAAAATTCAAGTCATGATCCGAGCTTGTATAGCTCTAATAAATCAAAAAGTTAAGCTTGAGTTGTGTCAACTCAAACTCAAACTGTTCTCGCATCTAAAAACATGAAACGCATTGTGAACACTGGCTATAAGCGTCATCATATAATCTATAAAAGCCGAATGTCCTTAATATGATGTGTTTCGGAGATGAACTAGATATAAGCTGGTGGGAATGTGACACCTTAGACGGAGAATGGCAGAGAGTGATCGCTAGAGTGATATTCTTTGAGAAAAAAGTCACTCTGAGAAGAAATAACTACTGATAGGCTTCTAAGTAAATAGATATAATAATGAATTATCCCACGTTAGTAAATAAAAGAGAAATCGTAATTTATATATATGTAAGATTATAACTTTTTGATTTGAATACGCGTTTTGGAGGAACAGTCGAGCAAAACAACAGTAAATTTCTTTTCTTTCAGTGTGAAACAAAACAACAGTATTTTGCAAGGATTTGTGTCATTCAAAAGCTAAATGGAAGGGCAGGATTCTAACTCAAAAGAGAAAGGATTCAAAAGGAGTTAATAATAAGTATTTAGATACCTGGGTACCCGAATGTAATGTTGCCAACTAATAATTTAAACCCATACGCTGGCGAAGACGGCATCGTTCCCCTTCCACGTCAGCACCAGCTCCTCCCCGTCCTTCTTCATCCCCCAGCCCGCCGAGTGCCCGTCGAGCAGACTCTTCACCTCGGCCGCCGCCTCGACGCCGAACCCGACCCCTCGGAATCCGACTTCCGTCATCCTCTCCGACCACATCCCCCTCGTCTCCAACCTCTCCACCCTCTTCAACCCTTCCTGCGCGATGGCGTTGTCAATCTTCCAGCAAAACGCCGCCTCGTACGTCCGCCGGTGGTCGCTTCCCCTCGGAAGAATAGAGTCCATGGCATCAAACGGTATCCACAGATAGTTGAAAGCAGCTCGGACCCTTCCGACTATGTCTCCGGCTGTGAAATCGGCGTCCTCGTCGACGACTACGACGACGGTTGGGTCTAGCGACCGTAGAGCTTTCAGGAACATCGTCCGCGCCGACGGCCTCGAGCCGGTCACCTCTTCCGGGATGTAGTGCAGCATCATCTGGCAGTTTATAACCAGGGCCACGGGGCCGGAGAATATCCCCTGCTGAAGCCGCAGGTGCTCTAGAAGGGATTCGAAGCCGTCGACGGGGTTCGCCGGAACTGCCCTGAATTCCATTTCGACGTTGCGTGATCTCGCGAAAGCTACGAGCTTTGAGCCCAATTCGTCGATGGAAGTGTCCAGCGCCGGGGGTGGAGAGCCTCCGGAGGGGCAGGGAACGGTGAGACGGATGAACGGGGGGCCGTCAGGGCGCCCGGCGAGCGCGTCGATGAGCGTTGGGATCTGCATGCTGTTGGTGGTGCTGAGGTCGACGATGTGGACGACGGGGAACCCTCCGGTAGCGCCAACGATGGCTGCGTTGGCCGCGGAGAAGCCGAATCGGTACCAGGGGGTGAGGTCGATGAAGCCCGCGAGCGATACCGGTGAGAGGCGGAGGGAGATGCTTCCTCCTCCACCGTCGGAACAGTGGGCGAGCATGGCGGAGGTGAGAGCGGCGCAGGGGGAACCCGAACGGGATGCGCGGAGGACGAGGGCCCGGAGGAAGGCGGCGGCGAGGCGCTGGCTCGAGTTGCCGTCGGCTGGAGCGACGTTGATGAGGACCCAGAGGATCTGCTGGGCGAGGGATGCGTCGTTGGACTCCATGGCTTCGGCGAAGTGGACGAGGAGCTGTTCAGTGCACGCTGAGTTGTTGAGGCTGCCCAGGGGCTTGCCGGCGGCGAGGAAATCCGGCGATGGCCGGAAGCAGGGGAGGGATTTGGCCGTTGTTTTGAATTGCATTGTGGGATATTTTGCAGAAGTAGAATTGAAAAAGGACTTTTTTAGTTAATCGAAGAGAAGATAAACGAAGAAGGAAACATCGAAGAAATTGAGGAAAAATTAGCAAAATAATAATAATAATAATAATAATAAAAAATTTGATTATTATGAAGAAGATGAAGCCGTTTAGAATCTTTAAGCAGTAAATGAAATAATTTTCTTGGCGATTATGAAGGCTTCAAACCTATTTATAAGAGTGGTATATTTTAAAAATATATATCTTATTTCTCAAAAAAAAAATCAGCATAATTTATTAATAAATTTGTCTCGACTTTATTACTGACTTAGACAAAAAAACAAAGAAAAAAATATAAATCGTCCAAAGCATACGGCAAAATGGCTCATACACTTATAATAAATTACGTGGCATGTACGGCTTATATTGTTATTGTGAAATAACATAGTGAATCTATGCTGATAGTGTAGAAATTAAAGAAACTCTACTTCTCCCCAAAAACAAAAAAAAGTGTAAAAAAAAAAATTAAAATTTTATATAATGAATTATCTATATTTTCGTATCAAATAAGGTTATTTTAAAAAATTTAATCCTACGTTTAGGAAAGCTTTTTAATAAAAAAAATATACTTTTTATATGATTAAAATTTTAAAATATATTTAATAAAACACTTTTGAAAAAAATTTAATTTTTGAAAACTTAAAAAGTATTTATAGTCAAAAAGTAAAAAAAAAATTAAAAAGTAACTTTAGTTTTTTCAAATTTAAAAATAAAATTACCTCCTAGCAATATCAATTAATATTTTTAACTATTAATTATTCTATATTTACTTTTTATGATTACCGTACATATATTATTCATGTTTTCAAAAATTATACTTATAAAAAGATATTAAACTTAAAATTAAATTTTTAATAATTATATATATATTGTAAATAAATATATATGTAGTAATCAAATAAAATAATTAATTAAATACAATAATTGTCTATATTTAGTCAATTTGTTTATATAATGTAAATTAATCAATATATAATTATATTTATATATTTTTGATCTTATGCGTTTTTATAATATTTATTTTAATTTAAAATTTATAATAATATATATTATTTAGTAGTTATAAATAATATATATAATTATTATCTATCATTAATATGAATATGATTAAAATCATCATATACATGTCTAATTTAATAAAAAGATAATTTAATGATATGGAACTGTTAAAAATAATTGCTTTATTTTACTTTTGTAAAATGATATTTGTCTTATAAGATGAATAAATATATAATTGTACATAAAGTTAGAAATATCCTTCAATTTTTAAAAAACTAATCATTAGTAATTAATTTTCATATAAACTTTAAATATTGCCTTGTAGTCAAAAATTAAGGGTAACAATAATAAATAAAACTAAAGTATTGAAAACTAAATAAACTATATAAATAAGATGGCTTTTACCTATTACATAGTAAATGTCCAATAGTTGTTCTGACGACCATGGCTGAAGAGGACAGGGAGTGATCGTCGAGTGATATTTTAAAAAAAATGAGTGAGATAAAATGCGGCTCCTGACAGGCTTCTAAGCCGAATAATGAGTAGACAGAGGAGTACAAGAATGAATCATCTCACATCGGAAAGAGAGGGAGATCCTAAGCTATATAAGTAAATAATGTGATCTCAAATTATAGATGCACCTTTTAAGAAAAAATCGTAAGGCTAACAATGAAAATGTCCATAGTTAAGCATACTTGAGTTAGAGTAGCATTGGGATGAGTAACCTTCTTAGAAGTACTCAAGCCACACAGTTTTTCTAAAGTCAAAGTGAACATTTAAATACTTTTAAATGTGCTCATAATGTACTTCAAAAATAATTTAAAAAATTATGAAAGGAATCAAAATAACAAAAATATATAAATAGAATTAATATAAAATCAAATAAGAGAGATCTTATAAAAAAAAAATTGTACGAGAGATAAAAGAGTTTAATAGAAAGCTAAAAAATTAAAAAATATCAATTTCAAATGACAGACAATCATACGCCGGACTTTGTAAGAGATAAGATTATTTTTAGAAATTTGAAGACTTAGAAGACAACTCTATTGTCTCTCTAAGTGAGAGCCCTTTCAAAGTGATACAATATTAATAGCGAGGGTAATCTACTTTGTGAATAGCACTAACGAGTGTACATAGGATGGATTTTCATCTCTTCAACTCACTCTAACAAACTCAATTCATTTCCGTAGCTCTCTTTGTTGTGGTGGAACTTTTCTGGTCAGCTCTTCCTGATTTTTTCTGAAAGACGTTTTCACACAAACTCTAGTATTGATTATTTTGTTCATCTTCTTCTTTGCAGTATCATAAAAATGAGAATGCTAAGGTAGATAAGAGGGTATACATAAAAAAAATAAAATAAGAAATTAGTATATCTGCGAGAAAGTTGGAGTTGCCTCAATTGAGAAAAAGCTTAGAAAGAGTTAGTTTAGATAGTTTAGACATATAAATTATAGACTAATATAAGCTTTAATAAGAAAAATTAGATTAAGGGGGCGTTTGGTTCAGTGTTATCTCAATGTCAGTGTCATTTAAATGTCATGTTATCTAAATGTCATTGTTATTCATCAATGGACATTTGTTTGGTTCAATGTTATGATATTAGAAAATATCAATGCTATCCAAATTATTTTTGTTTAGTTGAAAGTTATTGACATTATAATGATAAATTGACTGTGTTATCTTGAGATGTCGCCCGATTTGGAGTGACATCTAGATGTCAGCATGTAATGGCATTTTTGTAATTAATTATAATATTATTTAAAGATGTCATTAAACCAAACAATCACTTTCTAAAGATAACATAACATAACATTGAGATAATACTGAACCAAACGGCCCCTAAGCTAAATGAAGATTTATTATTTGATAAAGTACTATAGAAATAAAGAATTTATGTAACTGATCCTACTTAGTAGGATAAAAACTTAGTTTGTCATTATTGTTATTTGATTTCTCGATTTCTTTGATTTATTGAAACTTCATTTAGCTCATCCGTCGCAAACGTAGTCCTCTACTCGAGCGTCGCGCCAAATGATGAAATCAGAGTTTGATTGAAGGCTCTTTGCACAGTTCATGCAACTTCTCTGCTCAACTCCACAGAGCTTTAAACACTGGCCATTGTTCCTCCAAATGGTCAATTTATCTTATCCCTTTCTCAGTCTTCATGTAATACAAAATAAATAATTGAAAGTTGAAACAGTGACATCTACTAAAGTTAAATACCCAAAGAAAATGTCAAATGAATTTTTGGTTGGAATATTTAATTAAAATTAAATAATTTAATTTATTTAAAATTTTATTTTATTTTTTTTTATAAAAATTTGAATAATTTTTTACGAAAGATAATTAAAATCAAACTTGAATTGACTTTCATTGATCCAGTCATTCCAAGTGATTTATCTGTGAACTAAGAAATTATTGCATCTGATCAATAAAATGTCACTGGTTTGCCCACTTATTAATGTGTGCCATGTAGGTGCGTGGAGCCCCCACATGCAAACGGTGTTAAAATGCAAAGCGGGTATACGAACTATCCAGTTGACCTACCAAGTAGTTTGTTACTTCAATGAATTGTGCTGTATAGTCTACCAGACGGTACGTTCATATAACAGATAGTTTGATATATTTTACTAGACAATCTAATGTATAGGTGTTCGTTCAATAAAATTGGCATAATTTGAGATAAAGTTGCTATCATATGTACAGATTGCCTCTTCAATTAATACCTATTTATTTCCAAACTTTACTAATAGTTTTGTAGATGTGCTTACTGTTATTATGTATGTGTGTACCTACTTGTGAATGGATCATCCAGTAGAGTACATTGGACGGTCTATTCTAATAACAGATTGTCCAACTACTTCGAGTTTTAGCATCATTTTTGTGCTGCTAACCCTACTCATTTACACAGTGCACGTTAATAGCTGGATAAACTGGTGACATATTCTGCTTATCGGACGCAATAATTTTTCAGCATACCACAAGACAATAAAATTGAGGGTAAATACATAGCAATTATAATTAATGATCACCAGGTTGGGTTGATCCGTTTGACCATGAATTCGATTATGCCCAATCATTGACTTTAACCGATTTAATGCGTTGTAAAGTGCAGTCATCAGTTGATCTGAATGTATTATGGTATTAATGAACCAACTCATACTAACATTGGCTCGCTGTCAAATCATCGACAAGATAATATGTTAAAATCTAGCACAATCATGATTCGTAAACGGATACGTTAACACATCTGCATCAGAAGTTTTTAAGTTAAATTGAGGTCGAGTCATCATTTTAGACAATTGGTGTTGACATTCAAAGAAGGCAAAACCCTAAAGAGAATTGTTCGCCACCAAAAACTTTTGAGCAACTATTGAGTCATTATGAAGTTTTGAAAATCTGATAGTGTTAAAAATGAGAACAAAGGTCATGTTTGGCATGAAAATCAAAATAGTACTAGGTTAAAGGATAACAATAATAATAATAAATAAATAAATTTTTTTCACAAATTCTAATATAAAAAAAATATTATTTTACTTCACATACTCGATAATTTTTAATAAAAATATCAACTTTATTTTACATCCTAGATCAAAATACTTAGATTCAAATATATTGGTATAGGATGTGAAATAAAATTAATATTTTTATTAAAAATTATTGAATATGTAAAGTAAAATAATACTTTTTATATTAAAATTTATGTAAAATAATTAAAAATTTTATTATATTATTATTATTATTATTAATTTTTTAAATAAATATTATTTTTATCTTAATTTTGGTCCACATCAAACAGAAAGTCTAAAAAAAAATTAAAAGCCACATATGATTTATTAAAAAAATATTATCCTATTAAAAAGCGATGCATTTGTTGTATCTTATGTTCATTTCTTTCAGATCAATTAATTAAATAGGTAATGAATGATCATGTATAACTGACTATATAAATATATACAAATATATATATATATATTCACAAAATACAATGGCCACATATTTTAAAATAGAAATAACTACATATGTTTTTTTCTTTGAATATAATAATTACATATGTATACTTTTACATTAGGGAGATTTACATGGATAATATTTTAATTATAAAAAATTATATATTTCACTGTTAAAAAATAAAATATTATATATATTAAATCAAAATCTTATAAAATTACATATTTTATATAGTATTTTTTTAAAAAAAATTATAAGTTCAATTGTTGATGCATTTTCATAGATCTTATTCTATTATATATAGTTCACAATTTCATAATATAACTTTTCATCTCACTACACTGAGTTTAAAGTAAATTTAATATATATTTAATGATATTTTGAAGTATAATATTAAGGTTTGAGATTTAGAAATTAGAGTTTAATTTTTAGAATTAGAGGGCGATTCATTTATTATTTTGTTAGCATTGTATCATATAATCTAGATATTATTTTTTAATTAATAATTTTATAAATTTATAAAAAATTATTATTAAATTAAATAATTATTTTCTCTGCATAATATGCATAACACTATGATAATGTTGAACTGAATGTCCCATTAAAGTAATTTAGAATATAGAAATTAATATTTTGAGTGTTAAGTTATAACTTTATGACTCATAATTTGATATATAATATGATTTTTATTTAAAAATTATGTAAAATTTGTAATTTTATAAGATTTTTGTATGCTATATATAATATTTCATTTTAATTGGCGAAATACGTAATTGTTTATATTTAAGATGTCTTTTGATATAAATGATATTTAAATTGATTTTTTTTTACACAATCTTAGATATTTAAATATCATAGATATTAAAATGATTGAAAATTATTTGATCATTATATTTACTATTGTTTATTTTTATTTTTATTTTTTATATATTTAAATAAGTGGCTTAGGCCTTTTGTGTGATAAAAAAGATCAATAAATATAATAAGAAACTTATGAAAATATAAATAAATATGGTGAAATTTGATATTTAATAAGTTACTGAGATAATTTTGTATAGGTTATGAGTATGATAAATTGGGGAATTATGATGCATAATAAGATGCTAAATAGTATGCAATTAATTCATCTAAAATTCTAAAAGGATAGCAATATAAAGGGCAAGTTATTGTTAAAAATGTATAGGAAGATAAAATTATAATATACAACTAATTATAAATATTAACAATTAAATGTTTATAATAAAAATAAGATAATTTTAAATGTCACATTGTTTGGATAAAAATTCAAACAAAAAATTAAGGAGAGATTAGATGCGTTTTAGGGTTGATTAAAAAGGAGAATGCTGTCTTTTTTTAGAGACAGTTCCCTTAGGCCCTGTTTGGTAATAGACTAAAAATCATGGCTAAAATTACACATGGCAAAAATCTTAAATTTATTTTAAAAAAATTTAAAAAATTATTTTATATCTCATCTCACACAAATTCCAACATTAAACAATCACTTTATTTCACATCCAACACAATTCTCGATAAATCAATCAACTTTATTTCACATCATACACAATTTTTAATATAATCAACTTACTTTATTTCACATCATACACATTTTTCAAAAATCACTAAAAATTCCAACAAAATCTTCTTTTTTTCTTATTACCAAACAGAGCCTTATAAGAGAAGAGGAATAGATAAAGGCAAATTGTAGAGTGCTAAGAGAGCTTCTTTGGAAACAAAAAAACTCGTCGAATAGGGCTGAATCGTCGTTAGACTATAGGCAAATAGTGTCTGGCTTGCCCTTTCCTCTAAACTCTAGTAATGGACATAGCGGAACTTATCTCTCGTCATAAATGAGGCTATTTATAGTGAAGGTAGGGTGGATGAGATTAGATATGTCAAGTAAGTTTTATTAATGAGATAGTAACAGAGAGATATTTCAGTGGCTAAATCTGCTCATGTCTCCTGACAGCCAATATACTAATGATTGACACTTTCTCTTTATCCCTATAAGAACCGTCACCTCATAAAGTAGTTATGATATGACTGCTATTTAATGGCTATTTTATTATTCGATCCAACCGTTTGACTAGCTACACATTGCTCGACTAGGAGACCTCATTCCGAGCAGATAACTTAGGTTGTTCGGGAACTCTTGTTTAGGTGATCGTACTTAGAAACTCTGTCAAACCTGTTCACATATCATGATTACACGAGGCGACACTTTTTTCCTTAACATACATATAATTATCAGTTTGTTTATATATGAGATAAATATCAAGGACAGCCCTTGCGTTTAAGTCTTGTGGCTCAACCAAAGGTGGAAGAGCAAAGGGGTATTTTTGTCTTTTAATTTATAAAGGGACCAAAATGAGATTGGAATTTGAGGTCAAAGACTCGTGTGAAATAATTTAAATTTTGAGGACTAATTTGAAGGCTTAGAAATAACTTATTCTATTAACGAATAGACATTAAAAAGTACTAAAGAGATAGAGAGGAATGAAAAGAGAGAGGGTTCTTCTCCTCTCCCTCTCATGCAAGAGAGAAAGAGAGGAGAAAAAGAAAGTCAAATAATTATTTTTTTATATTTTTTAATAAAAATATTAATTTGAATTTGAATATACAATAAATTTAATTTTATTAACATTTTAGTATTATATAATTAAACTCTAGGGTCATATTGGTTAATTTGTAAGACCTATAAATTAAAAATGCAATTAAGATTTAAATGTAGGAGCTTGTCATTAAATTTTTTAAAAACATGTGATTCAAAGTGTGAATAGAAATTAATTTTAGAGATTTATTAGTAATTAGTATTTTTTAATGAAATATTTATATGGTGGACATAGAAATTAGACATTAAATTTTCTGATAAAATTTATCACATGATATGAAAAGTGAAAAAAATAGCTATTTTAGATGTGATATCTGTAATATTTTGATATTTATGATAAAATTCATAAATTAACTTAATTTTTATATCTAACATGTAAATATCTCTTTTTTTTATTAATTCAAAGGACTTTTAAATAACAGAAAAATTGGAAAAGACAAGAGAATGGCTCATTAAAGAAGCTAAAGGAAGAAAAAGACATAAATTATTTATTCATATGGATAAATTGATGGAGATAAATTTTAATAAACCAAAATTTTTTATAGGGAATACCTTAATTTTAATTTTTTATCAAACTTTTTTTTTGAACCAAAGTTTTTGCATGTTTAAAAATCAAATTAATCGAATTAACCGATTATTAAATAACTCTACGTATAATCAATTTGAGTTTAATTTCGTGTGCTTAGATAATTTTTGTAAACTGTTATTGAAAGTCAAGATTAATTCTTCATTTAACTAAAGTATTTTTTATGCTAAATTATTCTTTATATTAAGGTTATTATTTAGATATTTATATAATAATATTTAATATTATTATAAAAAAATTTAGAAACTTTTTGAGATTAAAAATTAAACAAAAAATATATTTTTAACAAAACTAAATCAACCCAAACTAATAGTTATTCGGTTGGTTCAGTTTGGTTTATAATCTAATTTAAATGGTTTGATTTTTTTAAATATGAAATCGAACCTGAACTAACTAATTAAACCGAATGCACAAGCTTGTTGTTGTGAGGGAAAACTTACACTTGTGTGCACACTAGCAAAATCCATGCGAAAAGCGTAAATCAAATAAATTAGTTTCTACGCGAAATTGGTAATGCCAGGGAATCTAGTTTTGTGAATGGTTTACTTTTATTGGAGGATTCATGGCTTATTAGAGAGGAGATGTAGCGGATTGATGATGACATACTGTGCGAATACGATATTGAGTTTGCTTCCTATTCTACGAGTCATGCGAACACTTTGGAGCTTGTTATGGTTGAGCTTATTAGAGATATGTCAGAGCTGATTCTACGCTCTCCATTTGGATAGAGAAAAAAAAAGAAAACGATAACAATAAAACAAAAAAAAAAATTGTGCCATTTAGAGCTAAGAGTCGAGTGGCCAAGAGCGGGAAATAGTTTACCCAAGCGTGGAAGTAGAATCATTTTCCTCTCGGCCATCCATTCATTCATAAATTGGAAGGAGGAAGACAAAATGATGTAGCGCGATACAAAATATCGTGCTTGGAGTTGTAAGGCAATTTGTGCAACTGTTGAAATTGGAGGCAATGCTTTAAAATTTAGTTTCGGTTTCGATTTCATTTTCGATCACAAAATTAAAGTATCGGTTACGGTAGTTTAAGTTTTTTCTATAAATTATTTAATTTTTATAAATTAAAATTAAATATATTAACGATATTTTTTTTGGAAAAAAATAAGTTTCGGTCAGAAACAGTTGAAACTCAATCAAAATTCGAGTTTATTTTATTCAATTTTGACTAAAATTAATTCAAAACTATCGAGTTTAAACGTAATTCTCACCGAGTTTAAACAAAGCATTAAAATAAAGGGATAATTACCTACATGTCACACAATTTAGTTTTATTTATGCCTTACTCATCTATTCTTAGTTAATTACGCTATCCATACTCAAAATATTATAAAATCTTACATACACACATTTTAACTTATTTCTATTATAATGAGTAATCATAATTTTTCAATAACCTAACTATAATTAAATTACAAAAAATCTGAGCCGTTCATCATATTATTTTGAGGATTTAAATATATTTTGAGTAAAACTTCTAAAACCTTAATGTTTAGGTGGCGGCAAAGGAAGAAGACATCCGCGACGTGAATTGATTTTAGGACAAATCAACGATTTAGTGTGGTATTGAGGAAGAGAAACATATATACCATTAAGAGTAAAAATATAATTTTAATGATTTACTAACAGAATATTTTTCTTTTCAAATAGATTTTGATTAAGTTTTAACTCAAATGTGTGTATGTAAGATTTTGTAATATTTTGAGTGTGCATAGTATAATTAATTAAGAATGGATGGGTAAGGCATAAATAAAACTAAATTGTGTAGCATGTAGGTAATTATCCCTAAAATAAAATATTTATGCAAAGCGACAATCCAATTTCTCACAATATTTTTCAGTTAATTTCTATAATAAAGGGCACTAACACAAAATTTTTAATATAAATATCATAATATTTAATATTGGTATAAATCTCTTTTATGATTATAATTTGGAGCTGTAACTACTTTTCACTATTGTTAAATATTAATCAGATTTTTAATTAAAATAAGCTATTAATCACTTATTTCTCGTGTGAAAGTGTAACACATCAGCTTTATACTGGTATAAATTAAAAAAAAAGATATATAAATTTATTTTTAATTTAATATATAAAATTATACATAAATTTTAATAAAATTAATTTTATAATATATTAATAAAAAATTAATAATTATATCTTAATTGAGAAAAAAATAAAATTTTTGAAATATCAAGTACTCGAATTAAAATTCTTTAAACAGTTAGGATCAATTTATAATACTCTTTTGAAATCTAGAACTCAAATGTAATTTATCATGTTATTAATTTTATGACATCATATATCACATATATTAAAAATATATAGCTTTTCAATACATTTTCTAATTTAGGAAAGTTCATAATTATGAAATATAAAAATTAAATTTTTTTTAATAAAAACTTAATTGAGTAAATTCCAGTTTGTATCTTTAAATTATTCTTATTTGGTATTTTATATTTTTGAAAATGAAAAATCGCATGCTACACCTTAAAATTTAAATTTTGACAGGCGACAACTCAAAATTAAAAAGTAAAAAGTAAAAATCATTAAGGTGTAAATTGTTAAAATTACAAAAAAATGTCTTTAAAGTTTGAGTTCTCCTTTTTAGGTCCATGAATGTGAAATTTTTTTGAGATGTATACTGCAATTCATCCCACATTTTGGGTTTCTTCGTACCTTAAAAATAGATTTGAAATTTTAGTTACAAATTAATTTGATATTTTATTAAGTAATAATATATAAAAATAATAATAAAAGTAAATTAATAATATAAATAATTAAATTAAATTTAAAAAATAAACTATTATAAAATTAATATATTTTTAATATATTAAAAAATATTAGATTAATTTTGTCTCTAATTTAATATCAAATACTCACGTAAAATAATGTATTAGATTTTAGAGGCTTATAAATTATGTTTAAATAAATTTATAATATATTATAATTTTTATGATTTTTTTATATAATATTAAATAAACTCAAAATTAGTTAAAATATTAAATTATTAATCACCGTAATGAGATTAATTTTATTGAGTTAAATTGCATAAAAAATTAATAGAGTTAAATTAATATTAAAAGAATTGAACTAAATCACAAATATAAAATATGATATAGCTAACATGTTTTCAAACTAATTAAAAAAATATTTCTCCAATTTGATCTCCGATTTGATATTAAATTCTCATTAAAAAAATTATAATTTTTATCTTTTAAAAAACTAATTTTGTAAATTTTTTAAGAGCCAAAATATATATAAGTTTTTTTTAAAAAAATAATATAAAATGTTAGCTACATAAAAATTGACAAAAATGAACAAAAATTATTTTTGTCAATCTTTATTGCTATATATGTGGCATTCTTGCTTCTCAACATTTTCTATATTTGATGTAATATTATATGTTACAAAAAAGATTTAAATGTGATAAATTGTTAGCTTCAGGAATTTAAATATTATAATTCAAAATCTGTGAATTAATATGCAAAAAATTTTAAAATTTTAAAATTTTAAGACCTAAATGTCATGCTTAAAAATTTATGAACTAATATGTAAACACCTATATGCAATTCACCTATAACTTCAGTATCTGTTTGAAATAATGCTCATAAGATGTGCATTAATTATTTGGCCATTGCTCTGTTTTAGCTGGAGGCAGAGTCGAGGCTGAGTTTAATGCATCTCCCACTTGTGGAACGCAGCACATGAAGCCATTAAATTCATTAGACAGAGCTTCGCCATGAAAAGAATCACTTGAGCCTCGGCCGTCGTTGCCGGCTCTGTTTCCCAGCTACAAAGAGAACGACGAAGAGGGAAATCAAGTGACAAAGAAAGGCAATTGCCCTGAGAAGACGACCTCCTCTGCTTTTATCTCCTTCTATCTTCTTTTGTTCTCCTCCTCTGTTTCTCTGTTCCACTTGAAGAAGGCTAGAGGAAGTAGGGAAATAAAGTGAGAAAGTAGCCATTTCTAGCTTATTTCCCATCACTGTGACGGAGAAGACGACGGCCTCCGATTCTATCCCCTTCCTTTTATCTTCCCCTTCGTTGCTGAGGACTTGCTCATCTCAAGTGGAGAAAGATGAGGAATTTGGGCATTTGGGTTCTCCTCGCGGCGGCTTTTCTTGCTTTCGCCTCTATCAGCTGCGCTCCAGGTATCAGATTTGTTTATTGTAAATTTATAGATATGACTTTCGACATTCGCGAGTTTTGGGTTTCTGAAAGTTATCAGGCTTCATGCAGTTGACTTAAAACCTGATCTGCATTGCTCTGATTTCACTTGTGGAGACGATTTTGAACGACTGAGGAAGATGATTAGTGTTGATAACAAAACTAGGGTTTAATCTCAGTTGTGCATGTGGAGCGTTTGAAGTGTGGAGTGAGTAAAGCAAATATTTTTTATAGAATACAAGTGGAGTAGATTGAACAGTCTGGTAGAATAAACCTGACCATCAAACTGAGGCAACTAATCTCATGTGAGGATGGACAGCACAATCAAATTAATCAGAGAGTTCATCTGTCTTCTGCTCCATTTGTTTTGCTCTGTGTTTCTTGTGGGATCCGCTAGAGGCACGCAAAATAGTGCCACTCGAGAGGCATGCAATAATTTTTTCTCTAAAAAAAGAACAACATCATGACTCTCTACTGTCACAGGCTCCGAATTTTAGATTTGTAAACTCTCTAGTCTTGTCATTGTTGTACTGCTTCGTAGAAGCTGCTGTTTGAGAAGAGATTTTAGGGAAGAGGTCACCCTTGATTTTCAGTCGCCGAGCAGCTATGGTCGTAAGCTGGGACTTCGAAGAGAGGATTATCCTTGACTGCCCGTCGTTGAGCTGTCTTGACCATGAGCTAGGATTTCGAGAAGAGTTTTAGAGAAAGGATTACCCTTGACTCTCAGTCGTCGATATACCATGATTGTGAGCTGGGACTTTGAGAAGAGGTTTACCCTTGACTGCCTATCACCAAGCTGGCTTGACCATAAGGTGGGACTTCGAGAAGGGGTTTTAGAGAAGGGATTTTCCTTGACTCTCAGTCGTCGAGACACCATAATCGTGAGCTGGGACTTTGAGAAGGGGTTTACCCTTGATTGCCCGTCACTAAACTGGCTTGACCATGAGCTGGGACTTCGAGAAAGGGTTTTAGAGAAGGGGTTATCTTTGACTCTCAGTCATCGAGGCACTACGATCGTGAGCTGGGAGCCCGTCACCAAGCTGACTTGACCATGAGCTGGGACTTCGTGAAGGGGTTTTTGAGAAGAGGGATCTCACGTAGTGAGGGTTTTAGAGAAGGAAGTCTCACGTAGTGAGGTATCGGTCCTGCATGAGGGCACCACTATTGATGCAAAAAATATGTCGTAACAAAAAGAAATGGGACGATGATTTTTACGTGGAAGCTCGAGTGTCCGGGGGAAAAACCACGATACTGTCTAGGCGATTTGATTCCACCAATCGAATATCTTCTCTTATAAAACCAGAAGGTCTTTAAAGCGAGACCAAATGAATATAAGAGAGAGAGGGGGGACAGGTCGGCTAGAGAGAGAGAGAGAGACATATTTAGCTTCTCCCTCTCTTCTTTATTATAGTTTAGAGAGGAGGGGATATAATAGGTACAGTTTGCCACATCTGACATCTATTCCTGCAAAGGACGATTAAGCAGTGGACTTCCATACCACTTTAAATGTTGAATTGACGTAGTAGTATGGAGAGCACGATCTAGTGATATCTCTTTGAGCTGCTGTTCGACTTGGGCTGCTGTTCTGTAAGGGATGTTAGAGATGGTTCTAACACTAATATTCGTATTTATATTAGATTTGAAATAACGTTAATTTTTATAGTTAAAATTTATATTTAGCGAAAAAAATTGCCTTGAGCCAATCGACTCAGCCTCTTTGCTCTTTCTTGAAGTAAATGAGTTTTTTATGTAAATATTTTTTTTTCTTTTGTTTATGAGTAAACGAATTCTGACCGTTCGATTTACAATAACCAAAATTCCAAGTAAACAATTAGACTTTCTTCAAGTAATATCTTATTGAAGTCTAGTTACATTATTTTCAATTAATTAATTAATTATAATTTTAAATTTTAATTCACTGAATTATTATATAAATTAAATTTTATTTTAATTAATTATTTAATAAATTAAAAATAAATAAATTATGATTGTTAAGTTTATTAACAGAATAGCAATTTTCATTTTATCAGCATGTGCTATGATTTCAGGTACCTTCACTACTCATGAAGCTGATGGACTCCAGTTGACTGTCATGAAGCTGAAGGTACTTCAAAATATTAATTGATAAGATTATAAATAATAAATTAATTCATATTTATGAATTAAGTAAATTAATTGATAAGATTATAAATAATAAATTATTTATTTATGAATTAACTAAATTGATCATCAAAATTGTGTAAATGTGCATATGATTTTTTTGATAAGAGAGTTACTTATATAGCACCATATCTAGTAAATATTATAAATTTTATAATAATTTATTAAAAATTATAAATTTAGTTAAAAAATTTAATTATAAATTACACTGCTATTTTTAGTTGAAATAAAATAATTTAGGGATAATTACCTATATGTCACATCATTTAGCTTTATTTATGCGCTACCCATTCATTTTTAGTTAATTATGCTATGCACACTCAAAACATTACAAAATCTTACATTCACACGCTTGAATTAAAATTCAATCAAAAGTTATTTGAAAAAAAATATTTCATTAAGAAATTATTAAAATTATATTTTTACTTTTAATAGTACATTTTTTTCCTCAATGCCACACTAAAGTACTGATTTATCCTAAAATTAATTCACGTTGCGAATATCTCATTCCCTTGCCACTACTTAAACATCAAGGTTTTAGAATTTTCACTCAAAATATATTTAAATATCCTTAAAATAATATGATAAACGGCTCAGATTTTTTGTAACTTAACTATATTTAGGTTATTAAAAAATTATGATTACTCATTATAATAGAAATAAGTTAAAATGTATGTATGTAAGATTTTATAATGTTTTGAATATGCATAACGTAATTAACTAAAAATAAATGAGTAATACATAAATAAAATTAAATAATGTGGCATGTTGGTAATTATCTTAATAACAGCTAAGATTGTTGAATTTAATTTTTATTAGCTTTTGAATTATTGTCAATTCAAATTAATAATTAAATATTATTACTATTTTGAATGAGCAAATTTTTTTTTCTTATTTAAATCATAGTTAGGGTACAGAATTTTTAATCACTGTTAAATAAGAATTAAATTTCAGTAAGATACAGTTAGCAAGCAGAATCTGTAAATGTAATTTATAATTGAGTTTTTTTTATAATTTTTATAATTTTTATAATTTTTATAATTTTTAAAATTAAGTATAAAATTTATAATATATATAATTTTATCTGATAAAATTTATAATATTAGTTAAAAAAATAATTACTCTCCTTTAAAAACAACGTAAGGAAAGAAATCTGGAGGACCTAATTGCACTGGAGGCTATAAATTCTCGTGATTTATTTGTTTAGTTTATTTAAAATTAATCAAATTAATTTCAAATAAATATATTATATTATTTATAAAATTTAATATTAAAAATTTATTATAATTTAAATTATACATATAATTTAAAATAAAAAATTAATTTTATTTCATATTATATATATATATATTAAAATAATAATTAATTTATATCACATATTTTTATATATTTTAATATAATAATTAATTTTATTTTATATTATTTATAATTTATAATAAAAATATTTTTATTTGAACTTACTTTTAATTTTATTAAATTTTATTTTTTGCGAATAAATAGGCCAAGTGTTAACATTATGATAAATTTATGAATCCTTGATCATATTATATGATTCCTAAATCTTAATTACTAAATAACTCGAGTTACATCGTCGAGTTAGGGCAAGATGCTATCACCTTGAATTCTAAATTTTCCAACTCAAATTTAAAATTGCTTCTAATTAAATATTTGAAACTGATTTATTTTCAGTGGAGGAAAATCAATGTATTTATATATATAATTTAAATATTTACAAATTTATAAGGATAAATTGCTTTCGGCTCCTGCATTTTGAAGGGTATTGTAAATTAGTCTTAATTTTTTCAAAAATTTTAATTAGGATTGTTAAGATTATAAATGTCAATTATTAATTTTTTATTAACATGTTATAAGATTACTTTAATTTATTATTTTTTGATTTTTTTTAATTTTAATATAAAAAAATTAAATTTTAATTTTTTATTAAAATTCTAAAGAAGAGTGAAAATAAAGGAGTGTAATAGTTCTTTAATGATTTAAATTAATTAAAAAATATTAAAATTTTACATTTTAAAATTATAAGATTCTAAAAAAAAGTTTAAAATAGTAGCATTTTTATAATATTAAGAATTCAAATCGAAATTTTTAGGAGATTGGGTTCAATTTGCAATGCCCCTTTCTGACGTTAATGGCTGGAAGAGACTTTACCTAATTGATAAATATATAATTATTTATAAATTTAATTATTTATTTCGATTCCATTTGTATATATCAAACAAACAAATTTCGGATTGAATTTGACTTGAAATGAAACTCGAGATAGAGTGTCGGCTAATAACTCGATTTTCAAATGAATCGAGTCGAGTGAGCTTCAGAGTTTGGGGATATTTTTACTGTTTTAATTCACATTTGATTTTTTTCATTATTTAATATTTTGCTTTTAATTTTTTTTAGGGTGATATATTTTATGGAACCGAAATTAACTCGAGCGATGGGGAGCACTCAAAAAATTATATGACGGATGATTATCCCGGGCACGACCCGTCGCCGAGCTCCAAGGTTGACGTCCACGCGGGCCCCATCGAGCACGCCACCCCGCTCATGCCACGTGCCCCCGGGCCCACTCCCTCGACTCCTCCCTACAACTAATTTTCTTTTATTTTAAATTTCCTTTTTAAAAGAATTAATCTAGCTTATTTAGATATGCATAAAAAAACTAGAATTTTGAGTTATGATAAATTAAGGGCTGAGTATTGCATCAAAATTATGATCAAAATAGTATTAATTTAATAATAATAATAATAATAAATAAATTTTTAAATATTTTATATACATTTTTAATATAAAAATATTATTTTATTTTACATATATAATAATTTTTAATAAAAATATTTCTTTTGTTTTAATAGAATGAAAAATGAACTTTATATTTTATTAAAAATTATTAAATATAAGAAATAAAATAATTTTTATATATTAAAATTTATGTAAAATAATTTAAAAAAATATTTATTATTATTATTTTTTAAAATAATATTATTTTAGTTCAGATTTTAGTCCTAACGATAATCAGGCCTTAAGAATTAGTGTTTATTTGCTTGGCTTGTGACTAGGCATGTCAACGAGTCGGATCTGGATCGAATCAATCCCAACTCGGATCCAAATTCATGAACCACAGATCGGGTCAATCATCGGATTGGGTCATAGTCAACTGAGGTTCTCTCGGATTGAAAACCGGATCGGGTCGGAACTTGGATTTTCGGGTTTAATCCTTTTACTAAGATTGCAAATAATATACACAATCACAAAATTCTCAAAATTAAGTGGAAAATAAGTTGAGATAATTAGCTTAAGAAACCTCCTCAAAGAAATCATGAAAAATAAAATGAAAACAAAGCCAATACGAATAAATAGTTATTCAAGGCAAACTATTAAGAAAATTAAAAAAACAGATGAGCAGACATCGCTACGTTGTGCGATCGTTGGTCGCTGCGTGGTGCGGTCGCAGCGTCGCGCGGCTTCGTGAAATTTTGGGAGGCGGGAGGTGGTAGGTGATTTAAGGTTAAGGATGTTGAAATTTAATTAAATATATGATTAATAATAATTAATGTTATGCAATAGTTAATATATACTGAAATTTACTTAACGATATGAAATAATTAAATATATGATTAGTAATAATTAAATATGCGAACGGGTCGGATCATTAACGGATCAGATCAATAGTAATTCAAATCCAACCCATTTAAATATAATCGGGGCGGGCTAGTAAATGAATCGGATTGACGGGTCAAAAAAAACTTTATTTGGGGGGTTAATCGGATCGGATCGGATCATAATCCCGATCCATTGACGGGCTTGCTCGTGACAATGATATGATAAGGTATTTTCTTTATATTATAGAATTTTCATTTTTTTGATATTATCAACTTTTAAATAGAGTTATTTGATGTAACAAATGTAAGAAAATTCATGTTTTTTTTTTGATAAAAATATTTGAATTTAGAGGAAATTATATATATCATCTTTTATAAAAAGATTCTTATTTATTTAATCTCACAAGTCAATAATTTTAAATTATATTATAGATAAAAAATTAAATTTTTCTCTACTTAAAAAGTGAAAGAGCTTGAAACAAATTAATGGTCTCCATAGAATAGTTGGATGGGCCCATGTATGCATAGAGATATTAATTGGTGCATAAATGTGAGTTAACTTATATTGTTGAGGGTAAATTATTAATAGGTTCTCATACTTTAATTTAGATTTTTTGAAATATTTTACTTAAGTTTATATTATTATTATTATTTCAAATTACTCCACTTAAATTCTTAAATTTAAATACAAACTTAGAAGCAAAGTAAAATAAAATCTACTAGTAAAATTAATTTTTATATTTAAAATTTATGTTATGTTAAAAGAAAAGCTCAAATTAAATGAATCTTTAATGAGTTAAATCATAGAATTCAATCAAATTGGTCTCAATTTTTATTTAATTATTTTAATTTTGAATCATGTTTGATTTTTATTTGATACGCAAATTAAAGGATTTTAAGCTGAATTGAAATTAATTATTAAATGTATTAATTAATATAAATGCTCATTTTATATAAAATAAAATAATATATACCTGTATTTTAATATTTCCATATATTTTTATTTTAATATTTTCAATATATAATATGCTTTATGAGTTTGAAACATTATTAATGGCACTATTATTTTATTTTTATGATAAATTACATGTAACCCCTAAAATTAAGACATAATATCAAATAAAGTTTACAATTTTAAATTTATAAAGTTTGGATATGTGAATAATACATAGTATATCAACTAAATTCTTTTATGATTTTTATCATTAAAATTTTATAATGTACATTTTTTATTTTTCTCTCTTTCTCCCCCACGAGGGAGCAAGCAGAGCTCAACCCACTGCCCCCTTCTCTCTCTCTTCATTGTGTGTAAGTAGAAGGGAAAGGGCAGCTCGCCTCTCTTCCTAGGAGTGGCAAAATGGGTCGGTGGGTCGGGTTCGGATTGAACCCGAATCTAACCTGACCCGAATTATCTCAACCCGAACTCAACTCATTTATTAAATGAGATAAAATTCATGACCCGAACTCCACACGATTAATAAATGAGTCAGGTTGGCGGGTTGACCCGGCCCGTTTATAGAGTAGTTTTTAATAAATGCTTAACTCGAACTCTTTCGACCCGATTATGTCCAACTCGAACTCGACCTGTTTAATAAATGAGTCAAAATTTATAATCCATAACTAAAATTTACTAGTCGAGTTAGGGTCAGATTCACGAATCGGGTCATATATTGCCTGCCCTAGTCTCTCCCTCGAAGCAGCTAGCAAATCATTTGATAGCTTAACATAGAAAAGTGAGAGGGAGAGAAATGCAAACATTTAAGACAAATAATTTAAATATATCTACACTGAGTATTAAACATAAATTTAGGGACCCAGATAAGAGCCTAAACCTATTTCATGCTTACATTATATTTGAGCGACCTGGATGTAATTTAGCCTTTATTTTTTATTTATTTTTTTGCTAGAACTTTTAATTTATTTTAATTTTGAGTTGACCCGCACGACCAGCCGTTGGGCGTTATTGTCGAAATTAGTCATAGTGGACCCCCTTAATTCCCTCCACGCCCCGGCATTTGCTCATGTGGCCAAGCATTAGCATATTTTTGTTTGAGGTTAGTTTCGTCATTTGAACTAACGAGGTTCTTCCCTACGTCGCCGTGCTGATATCTACCGTTGAATTGTAAATTATTCTACTCATGTCAGACATAAAATTTAGTAAAAATTATGGATGCCAAAAAAAAAAAGTATAAATTACATTTTGGCACCTTGTAATTCACTATAAATTACAAATATAAGATATCGATTGTATATATTTTACGTTACACGTGTCAAAACGTAGTCTCTTATGTGAATAATAATAGGATTATTCTCCTTTAAATATGTTAACTTGTTCACATATTTTGGATCGAATTAGATTTCAAATTAAATCGAGATTGACTGGATCCAAGTGAGCTAATATTTTATCAATCTTATTTTAAGTCGGCATTAGATCAAATCGAGCAAGCTCAAGATCGTACTAATTTTAAAAAATTATCTATAAATATTTATATATATATATATATAATTTATTTTGAGTATTTTTTTTTCATTATGACCTAGTAGCTGAGTACATTAGAATTTAATATAAATAAATTCATTTATACATAAGATTTTGGTTGAAAGATTAAGATCGAGTCAAAACTCTTTTTATTTATATTTTTGATCGAGTCAATATCAAATTAAAAACTTAAAATTCAATTTTAATTTTGAATTAAGATCAGATCAACTCGAACTTGAAATGTTAGCAGCTATAATCATTTTATGAGCAGAACACATGTTATGCAGTTAGTTAAATTGGATCGAGTTTATGGGTTGACTCAAAATTAAAAATTTGCAAGCATGAAATTTTAAAACTCAAATTTATAATTGAATAAATTTTTATCAACATAAATTAATATTAAATTTATAATTGAAATTTACAATTTGAAATTAAGATCACAATTTCTAACTCAAAACATGTTTTGACTTGAGCTTTGTTATGTTAGCAATTAACCCTTGAAAAATTTATGTAATATTCTGTTATTCAAATATAAAATTATTATTTATTTTAGCCTTAGTAAACTGTGTAATTTAAGTACTTACTAGGAGGTCACTCATTTTAGTACTAAACACGCTTAATTATGGAGATTTTAATCATTAACTTCACAGTTTTACTCTAAAAGACACTTCTAATATTTTGAATTATATTACTTATTTATACAACTTAGGATTTCTCTCATTTTTTATGTGAGACAATTCATTTCTTTGCCTCTTCACTTAAAAACTTTGTTAAAAGCCCTCGGTGTCCAAGCGATTCCGATTCACTCATATGGATATCAACTCGGTGATCACTCTCCATTCTCTTCGGTCCTGAGTGTCACAAGGCCGCTAGTATCCATTTGGTTCGTCCTCGAACTATATTGTTCTATGAAAGATTAGTTATGATATCGTATTATAATATTTCATGATCTAAACATAAATGTTTTATTTGTTTTAGTTTTAGAGAACTGCGTAACTTAAGTACTTTCCAGAAAATCACCATCATATTACTACTCTAGCTTAAGTACATCTAGGTTTTACACTAAAAGATACATCTATTATGAAAGGTCAGTTCTGATGTTATATTATAACATTTTATGATCTAAACATAAAAGTATTGTTCACTTTAGCATTAGAAAACTGTGTAACTTAAGTACTTTTCAGGAGGTCACCTATCATATTACTTCTCTAGCTCAAGCACACCTAAGTTTTGCATTAAAAGATACACTTATTATTTAGGCTCACATTATCTATTTATATAGCTCAAGATCTCCCCTTTCAAATATAGGATAATTCATTTTTGCGCCTCTCCACCTAGAGGCCTTATTAGGAGTCACTCCTTATCTGAGTGATTTCAATTTATTTATATAGACATGTATCGCCCAGATGATAATTCCGCGCCCTCTTCAATCCTAGTTTTCACAATCCCAGTGACTCATGTGAACGATCAATACATGTTGAGTCATGATCAAAAGCCAAGCCTTAGATCTGAAGTCAAATCCGTACTCAAATAAACCGATCGAACATGAAGAAAAAGATAGAATCCCTTACAATATATGATACAAGCAATGCCTTCAACTCGCAATCATGATGATAGCCAACCTATAAAATGTGAGAAATTAATTCAGAATTAGCATTCGATTCAAGCTGGCTCGAATTTCAATCGAGTTTAACTTGAATTCTAATAAAATGGGATTTTTTTAAAAAGTTAAGCTCCTTTCATTCAGTTTTAAATGTGTTATATCAAAAAAATGTGTTATTTATAATTTATGAGTCACCTAATGTATATTCTAGTCAATATCATTTATATTTTTATAAAAAATAATAAATAAATATATTATATAGATAAAATTTTTAAAAAATAAATTTTAATCAAGTTAATTCAAATCATTTACCCGTTTGTCTAGGAGTTTAAAATTAACCTGGTTTAATTTTAACCAGGCATATCACATCACACATAAAATTTAATATTAAAAATTAAATTTATTTCACATCCTACACATATTAGATAGCAATAAAGGCTGAGATTACGCATTGAATTTCTGGTAGTAGATCCATAATAAAAAAAGTTTTTGTGATTGTTCCAGAAGAAATGTAACAAATACTCAAGTCACGCAATTTTTCTAAAATTAAAGCGGACAATACCTCTACTGTAACATTCCGAAAATTTAGATTTTGATGTGTATTATAAATTAGAATTGTATGTACAAATTTGAGTGATAAATGATATTTATGATATTTTGGTATAGAAAATATAGAAAAAAATTTGGGTGATACTTTTGATTTATTTGATCTCCAAAAATGACCAAGAAAGAATGATAAAAGAATTATTGGATGTAAAAATAATTTTTATAAGATCTAGTATTTATTTAAAAATATTAAGAGAAATATTATGAAATTATTTTCTTAATTTAAATTTGAATTTATTTAATATCTCATAATTTATTTGGATATTTATTGATTTAAAATTTTCATGAGGATATTCATCAAAATTAGATATTTAAGAGATATAGTTATGGGTCAAAGGATGATTTGTTATTATTATTTAAATTTTAAATTTATGAGATTTAATTATCCCTTAATTTTAGCTTTGGGAGAAATACCAGATTTACCTTTAGATTGAGTTATTAGGGAAAATAATGTTTCTCTTCTCTCACATATCGATTCATCTCTCTCCCGATTCATAACCGCCAGCCCTAGCCCCCTCCTTAGTCGAAAATGGGAAAAGAATGAGAGAGAGAGAGAGAAAAGAGAGGAGAAAGAGAAAAGAGATCCGAGGCATCACAACCTTTCTCCTTCAGATCGGCAACCACGAAAGAAGGATTTCAAAGATTCAGATGAGAAGGCAAGATGAAAAAGAGAAAAAAAAATGAGATATTTTCATGATTCCTTGAGGTAGGAGATTTCTCTGACTATTAGGGTTTAAATTAATCAAAGATAAGAATTCACATAATTTGATTTACAATAATTTAATAAGGATTGATTAAATTTAATATTTAATTATTTGTGAAAATTTTATTTTATTGCATTGCTAATATTTTCTTTATATTTATGACTGTAAATTTCGTTTTTGGGCTTAAATTATTTTATTAGAGAAATTTATTTAGATATACACACAATTGTATATTGCTCGAATATTTTTATTTCGAATCTGAGCTTTATAGCATTAGTTTAGTGTATCAACTGATCACGAATTTTGATAAAAAATGATGGTGAATTAGATCTTGAAATTACCTACAACTTTTATGAAGAAATTTTTGATTAATTCTAAATACAAAGTATGATTTCGGTGTCATTAGTAAAATCTGACAGAAATTCAGATGTTCTGACCGAGTTTAGTTCATAGGGGATTTAGTATATCAAATAAATTCGGATTGACATGAAAATTGAGGATAGAGGACACATTATACTACAATTTTTATGTAGAAATTTTTCTTTAAAAAGTTCATTTTGGATGAGATTTTACTAGAGAAATTTGGCATAAAAATCTATTTTTAAAAGATCTAATGATCACATGTAGGTTAAATGAAAATTTTTTACATCGGATGATTGCTATTAAATGTAAATTTGGAGATTATTAGATTATTTGATTATTTATCATATTTATGTAATTCTTTCATTAATTAGCCTAGAAATATATATTTTATTATTAGAAGTCCAAACAATTGATTTACTTTGGTAGAGATATTAGTTATTATATTTAGAAGAATTGGACTTATAAAATTGATTTCAAATGTTATGAGACAATGAGAATTGATGATTTAATTAATATTTGACAATTTGAAGTTTAAAACTTAATGCTAAATAGATTTATTAATAGATGATTTGATTCGAATAGTGATGATATTTTTATAATCATAGAGTATAAATGTGAAATTTGAAATTGGTCATGATTCAATTTGATTTATTTTAATATGAGACTCAAATGTGAATTATAATTATATTATTAACTCTAATCATACTCTCATCAAACTTTGATTGAGGTTTTGTAAATTATATGTGGAGAATTAATGATCTTTATTAATTTAGATTAAAATATTTTTGAAGATATCATGATTTTTTATTGGTGATTGCTGGATTACTATATAAATTTAATTCAAATAAGAGAGATGACCTAAAATTAAATTATCGAGATTATGAGGTAAAAGGTGGATTGTGAAAGTTTAATAATGCATGGTGCATATAAATTATTATAAATTAATTGTTAGCTTTGTTTGTTTCTTCACTGATGAGATAAATATGTAATATAATGATATGTCTTTTTTCATCGATTGTGACACCTACGAGAGTACAAGTGTACGGACTTGTCATCACATTTGCTGTGAATATATTGACTCGCAACTGTGACACCTACGGGAGGACAAGTGTACGGACTTATCGTTACATTCAATGAGAATATATTAACTCGCAACTATGACACCTACTGGAGGACAAGTGTATGGACTTATCATCAAATTCGATGTGAATATATTGACTTATGTTTGTGACACCTACGGGAGGGCAAGTATACGGACTTGTCGTCACATTCAAAGATATAATATGATATTTAGGCAAGTGTATGAGCTTGCTATGTGACTACATTTATAATCAAGATTTTAAAAGCGATAATGAATTAAAAATTAAATGTCATTTTTGTCAGGTTACGCATCTGCTTTAGCTCGAGCATATGATATATAGGCGCGACGACGTCCATTGCCATTTTGAGCCAGGGGGTGAAAACTCCCAAAACTTATTGAGGACCTCACATTTTAGCCATTATGGGTCATAGCCTACGGGGCCAGGGGATGACAATCCCCAAATGTGTAAAAGGCAGCTGAGGCGTAGTACGAGAAATCACGGGCCCAAAAGAGTAAAATAAAATTAATTAAAGAAGAACTTGTTCGTTAATCATATTTTTTTATAATTATTCTGTTATTCTGTTTACATTATAATTATTAGACAAACCATGTTGTATTTGTTTATATTTAGTATTGTATTGTGCTAATTATCTATCCTGCATTTATACTATTCAGTTGTTCATAAGAAACTCATGATATATATGCTCATTTATTTGATAGTACTCATGTTATGAATTCTTATTTGATATCTTCTGTTATACAATTTAAGTACGCATAATTATCATAGTTATTGCTATCATGCTACTTATTCATTTGATATAAATTCATGAATATTACTGTCTATGCATGTAATAATTTTTTTAAATCTTAAAATAATAAATTTATGATCATGAAATCTTATTAAATATTTTATGTGGTCCATAGCTAGTTAATATTTCCTATTGAGTCCTATTGGTGGACTGATGCTATTTTTGGCAATATTTTTACAGGCTTAGCACAAGCATAAGAGGCATGGGTGAGAGACAATTAGAAGATTATTTTAGATTATTTGTGTTTAAGATTTTATATTTATTCATGGTGTAATGTAGTAATTGTATATTGAGGACAGATTTATATTAAGATATAGTGGAATTATTTGAGGATAAAAAAAAATTGGGTAACAGCCAAGGCAAAAGCCGAGGTCGTTACATCTACAATGAGATCACAGGATGTTACATCAAGCCACAGAGAGCTTGGGCTTGGGATCTTTATCAATTCTGCCGCTATGATGCTTGCTCAACTTTTCTAAATGAAATTAATTTGTAGATGACATATTTTTCCGTATGTGGGATTACAATTCAGCTTGCGACAATACTTGATATTTCTTGTTTTGGTTGAAAGATAATTTGCAGTTGAAATCTGAGCCAACTACTTTGCTGATTAGGGCTTTTGTTTGTTGTTCTTTGTGTATAATATATATGTATATATGTTATATAATATATATGTATATATATTATAAACTGAGCGGATCTCGAGCCGGATCGAGTTGAGCTTACCCGGCTCGAGATTGGCTCAAAAAAAAAATGGGATTTGATTCATTTTTCGAGCCGGCTCGAAAATGAATCGAAATCGGCTTGAAGTCGATTGGAATCGACTCGAGCCGGCTCGAAGTCGAACTCAATTGAGCTCGGGTCGATTTCGAGCCAATCGAAATGTGATCAATCCGATTTCGAGCCGATATTGGCTCGGCTCGAAATCGGATCGATAACAGCCCTAAGTCGGTAATGCCATTTTTTCCTTTCTGGGGCACGGAGGGGATGCCACCCAGTAGTAAGTCATGATGAAATAGATGACAATAAACATTCGGATCTAGCTTGCAGAACACCAACAAATTTGACAAAAAATAAAAATAGCATTTTAGTTGACTTCTATTAAAGATACTTGTTTTGCTTCAGATTTCTAGCAGATCTAGATTCACAGTTTGGTTCAATTATATTGTGAGGCTTTTTTTTTATCAGTATTTAACTGTTCTAGCGGATGATATATTTATATAATATTATAAAAAATTATAAAATAGTCACACTAAAATGATATTTAGATGTTACCATAATTATAATGGAGAAAGATGAAGTTAGATTGACTCTCCAAGAAGAGGTGGGGAAGAGAAACGGGTTAGTAAAGAAGAGATAGTTAAACTTAATGTTAACGCAAAATAATACCAATAAATTGGAAGGTGCAGAATAAAAGATAGAAGACAAATAAAAATTTAAAGGTAAAAATGATACACCACATTTATGTGAAAACTGAAGTAACTCAAAAAAAACTATGATGTCATCCTAGCAGTTTGAAGATTCTACTATCATATAAAAAGGGACAGGTTATAGTTGGTAGGAATGAGATAATTATAGTGTTGGCCCTTGATTGAAGAGCTCTTCTTATGTGATTAAGGTCGAGAAGAGGAAATCTGAGGTGAATCTGGAGAGCCTAGAACTTGGCATGCAAGAATAGTGAGTGATAGAGAGAGAGTGCTCTCTAATAAAAAATGGAGTTTTCCATCATTTTCTTTTAAAATAGATATTTTTGGTCTGGAGAACAAGCACAAAGACTGGAACTAATCTTAGGGACCTAATTGGTATATGACGACAATGACTTGAGGGACTAAATTTGAGAGAAATTTAAAAGTTGGGACCCGCTTGTGCTTACCCTTGTATCTTAGACCTTCAAATGCAATTTACCAAGTTCTATTTTGTAAATGAACATATTCATATTCTAATGAGAATTACTTTTGAATATTGATGTATATATCATCTTAGAAAGTTAATTATCATTCATTTTCTCATTGAGTACTACATATAAGAAAGAGTTTCTAGCAAGCCTTGATATTCTCTATAATATACAACCGTGAACCATATATTATATATACAGTTGGATACATTCTCATTTGTACATCTGTATACCTGGAGCTGAATTACCTGCATTACTTTTCTCTCACTGGAAAATTAAGTTGATTTTAACTCACTCAGCAGGATTTTGATGGCAGGGGTTTCTCCAGTCTTCAGTCTGTGACTGCTGGTTGATGGAGGAGAGGCGAGATCAGGAAGTTGACAAAGAATCATCACCGCTACTGAAAATGCGAGCTCATTAACTTACCCCTCGTCTCAACATTATCTTCCTTTGTTGACCTTATCTTCCCTAAAGCCGTGGCAGCGCTCTCCACATGCCTGAGCAAGATATCGTAGATCTTCCTCCTTACCCTACTGCAGGCATCAGCATCGTCTTCCTCCATCAAAATGCATTCTTTCGAGCGATCCGCCAGCCAAGCTCTATCCTTGCCAGCAACTGTGGCCAGCCACTCATCAACCCTTTTTAGCTGACAAAGCAAAGATGCGATCTGAGACTCATTTTCTGTATATCTAGTGTTGCTTTGAACAACATCAAGGAACTTCTCAATATATCTCAAGAACCATCTGTTACATTCTGACTGCAAAGTCTTTGTCAGATCAGCAGCCATTGAACTGCAGTTTCCTCTGGGAAAAGTATCAGTGGTCTTCCTTTGCCTGCTAATGAGGCTTTGAATCCTTCTATCAGGTGATGAGGAGCATATAAACTCAGGCAAGATGTTTGTTGTTTGGGGAGATCTGGAGAGTTCAGATTGAAGTGCGGCTTTGACCCATGAAGCTGCACATTTTCTTCTCTCTGATAAATATTTTGCCGCCTCCATTTGAGCTGATGTTGTGGCACTAGACAGATCTTGATGGAAGTCTAGAAATTTGTCTACCACTTTCTGGGGATCGCGGTCCTTGCCCACTTTCAGCTCCGAGTAGGTGCTGAGAAGAGAAGATCAAACGGATAGGAAATAGCGAAGTTAATGGGAGCTCGAGCTGGAAACAACACATGGAGATCAAAATAATCTACTTTATAGCCATACGCAATTCGCCACAACTTCTAAGCATGTTGGTATTCCCTTTTCCCGTCTTCCAACTTAATCTATATTCATCAGGTCATTCGCTCTACATTATATACATTCAACACGCCTAGATATACTGTAAAGAACAACGAGCCGAACGCTAGTATATTTGAAACTCGTTCATTTACCAATCGAGCTTTAAAAAACATATTCATGCTTATTTGTTTATTGATGAACCCAACGTCGAGCTGTTCATCGAACACACAGTTCACTTACAGCCCTAATCACTGTCATTGCAAGCATCATCATCATCACCAATACTTGTTCATAAATAGCCCCAATATATATTCACTTGAAGTAGATGCTACTCTAGGGTTTAAACACCCTATGATATATCCTCAAAAATCGGCTCCATAGAACCTCACCTCAAACATCGAATTAGCCGCTCCAAAGCGCATGCCTCCATCACTGCATCCAAAGCACTACAGAGAGCCAAGTCTCTTTGCTTCAATACTTCCTACAAAACCAAATTCTGATGCAGTGATTACACCAAGCTATATAATTTTGGCAACAACAAGTCTCTCCTCTGAAAAAGAAAGACAAAAAACATAAAACAAATCGGTTAAGGGAAGAGGGGCCAGCACCTTCCCATACTTCACTAAGTTCGACGAAAGTGAACCCCACAACACATTATTCTCTGGCCAGCTCACATCATCATATGCACTTAATGGAATTAAGGAAGGAGGAGTTTTAGTAGAGCTCTTGCTCGAAGCCGAAAGCTTCCTTTTAGTAGAACCGTTGAGAAGTGATTTTACTCCTTCACCGCCATCTCTCAATTCATCCAGAGCTTCGTCTTTGGATAGGTAGGAACCGTAATGGGAAAAATCTCTCTGTGAAAACTAAATAAAAAAACAGAAATTATCACAAGTTGTTCCATACGTGGTCATAAAATTCAAAAAAATCAGCTACCAATCAACTCCGAAATGTCAAGCTGACATAAAATCAGCAAATTTCATCCAACTGGAGTTATCATGCAGCATCATGAATCTCGAGCATGCTCATTACATTTTGTTATATATCTTTTGGGCAAGAAGATCGTTTTCTGAATATATAGAAGTGAGAAAGAAGGAATATACTCACACTAGCACTACGAGTCCGAAGAATGGGCATGGCCATGGTTTCTCGCTTCTTATCCTTCATCTTCTCTGCAGGTTCCCAGATCTTCCTCACTGTCTTTGGCCTCGTCATCGTGGATGTAAAAGGGGGAGGGGAGGAGGAGATGCTAGTAACTGCAGAATATGCATCCGATTCATCGCTTCCTTCATTAATGCATGTTAAGCTGATTTTGTTCAACTCGGCCCTGACAGGGAAGCCCTTCTCCAATTCTTGCCTCTTCGCCGGTGATGCTGGGAATGATCGACCGCAGGAGATCCCATAGCCAGGCTTTCTTCCTTCAACCTTAATCGTGCTCGATGACCGTGGTTGCCTCTTCTTCCTCTCGCAAAACGTCGAACAGGTTGTGTGCGGCATGTGGGTTATGAAGGTGGTGCCGCTTGAACAGGGATGGCGACCGGGGAGGAGACGAAGGCCGTGGAGGATGGGAACAGGGGACGAAGCTTCCAGGCGATGGACTTGGATTAGCTGTCCGAGCTGGACACTGTCGCTGAGGATGAGATCGTCGTGGCCGGGGGGAAGACAAACGTAGGTGGAGTGCGAAGAGTCGGAGACCTGGAGATAGAACCCGCGGTCGGGGAAGAGCTCAGAGCCGGCGAGGGCGGGGACGATGCCGGTCACTTGGAGGATGAACGAGCCGCCGGCGACGCCGTTCGCGGAGGGAAACTCGCCGGCCGACGTGAAAGCGGCGTTCATGTTACGGAGAAGCAGAAGGAGGACGCCGGAGTTTAGGGACGCCATGGACGGAGGGAGCGTGGGGATGGGAATAATCAATAATGAGGAGAGCTAAACGTTCGTCGGAGGATTGAAGCGAAAGAATCGGAGGGAAAGATTGGATTTTGCACCGGCCACCCGGCATGTTCATGTTCATTGAACTATAATTTGTGTAGCCATTCCTGTAGCAATCTTTTACCAGTTTTAATATAACATAGACCTGCAGCAACATAAAAGGCTATACAAGTCTTGCGGGGAAAGGGCGCCGTGACCACCGGGCAACTGCCACGCGTCGTACGGAAAGAAGCACGAGGAGCTCCAGCGGTTATTGACAGTTTTTTCGTCAACCAAGAATAAACGGCCAGGGGTTACCAGTGAATGCCATGCTGTATATAACAATTAAAAAAAAAAAAATTGTCATGCCGTATATATTGGATGGCATTATTATGCTTTCGGCCCTTTGGTGCGAGGATCAAATTAAAACTAAATTGATACTAATTTAAATAATAATAATAATAATAAATAAAATTTTTTAATCATTTTACATAAATTTTAATATAAAAAATATTATTTTATTTTACATACTTAATAATTTTAATAAAAATATATATTTTATTTTATATCCTAGACCAAAATATTTGAATCAAAAATTTTAGTCTAGAATGCAAAATAAAATTAATTTTTTTATTGAAAATTATTGAGTATGTGAAGTAAAATAAATTTTTTTATATTAGAATTTGTGTAGAATGATTAAAAAATTTTATTTATTATTATTGTTGTTGTTTTTTAAATTAGTATTATTTTGGTCCTGATTTAGTCCTCGCGCCAAACAGTGCTTATTGGTATTAAAATTTATTTAATATTAAAAGCCATAAAAAAATAAAATATTTAATTATCCATTGTTTACCTTTAATATCTGTATTTTATATTTATGTTCATTTAAATCCTCGAATTTTCAAATCAACTAAATAAGGCCTTTTTAATTTTAAAAAATAGTACAATTAGGTCTTTCATTTTTTTTCTTTTTTTTTATTTTGTCTAAAAAATATTTTCTTCTTTTTCTTCACATTTGCACGAGCCCACTTAAGATGCACATGTGGTGCCTGATAATTGAGCCTTGAATGATGAACTCATCGAACTAGAAATTTTTTCTCTTGAAGTCGCATGCACACGATTCTCTAAAAGAGAGATAGCGACACCAAGTGCAAGGAGATAGAGGAGACAAGAAAAGAGAAGGAAAAAAAAAATCCTTTTTAATCATGAAATTAATGTTCGGAGAATCTAGTTACACCATATATCAAATTAAAGGGCGTAGTTTATTTTACAAGATGTACATATTTAAATTAAAAAGATCTAATTGTTATTTACCCTTATATTAAAAGAGAATAGAAAATTAATTTAACGTTACTCCTTTCCATTATAATCAATTTGATATTTAGGTGTTACTCAATTTTTGATGATTTTTAGATATATTTTAGAATAATAATATTATAATTCTTTTAACTAAAAAAATAATTTTTAAATAACAAAATATAATATGAAAAAAGACATTGTACCAAACACCTCCTAAAAAGTGAACATATTGTTTTGAACTTGGATTTTTTATTATAAAAATAAAGTTTTTTTTTGAAAGATTTACATACATTCTCTTTAAATTTTTAATTATATTTTAAACCCCTCAATTTTTTATTTTACAACTTAACCTCTTATATCTTTCAAAAACAATATATTTAAGACTTTTTTTCAAGATTTTTGAAAATTTTATTTTACTAATTATGATTATTTAGATACTTACAATCAATGACATGTATATACAATATGTTATAAATATATTTGTAAATACACATATGCTACTAGTTTTTGTTTTTAAAAAATTTCGATGGTTGAATTGTAAAATAAAAGAATAAGAAGTTTAATATATAATTGAAGAAGAATTAAGGAGTATATATGCAAATGCTCTTTTTCGTCAAATTCTTAAATCAAGGTTGACTTTAATATATTATAATTCAAAAATTTAGATAAGTTAAAATTAAAGGATCGTGTTATAACTTGAACTCAACAGTTTAATATGATCAGTAAATTAATTAAAATAAAAAAACAAATAGATATATAATTTAATCATTAACAAGGAATGAATCATCATTATTTGTCTTTAAGGAGAGTTTGGTTAAATATTATTTTAATATTTTATTATGTTATCTAGATATCATGACATCTAAATGTTATTTTTTGATTCACAATTCTATAATTTTTTAAAAAATTATTTAGAGATGTCATCAAATTAAATAATTATTTTTTCTAAATAATATAATATAATATTAAAATAATATAGTATAATATTAAAATAATATTAAACTAAACGCTTCCTTAATTTTTTTTCTACCCAAAGACAGTTGCCCCAGTAATGCGAACTCTTGGCCAGATTACAAAATGGGCTACTCACTTTATAATTAGGCCCATTTAAAGCCCATTTAAGGCCCATATGAAAAAGCCTACATAGGCCCATAAGTTTCAACGAAAATCGGTTTTTGCAAATTTTTGTTGGCAGGTGATCGGCCCCGTCTGTTTCGCAGGGAGAGACACGGTGGAGGAGCCGCCATGGCTTCCTCCTCGCCGCAGCAGAGATCTCGTGGGCTGAAGGAGTCTTTCCGGCGCCAGATGAGATACGCCCCCAAGGCCGACAACTCCTCTTCCGGTCCCTCTTCCGCCGCTGATGCCGCCGTCACCGTCACCACCTTGACCACCGGTCAACCACCGTCGCTGACAACGTCGTTGAGATCGGGCGATTTGGCTAAGCATTCTACAGCAGAAAAGGGACGTGAAGGCTTGAGCGTTTCCAGTGGAGGCAGTTTCGTGAGGTACTTGCCGCAGGATGAGGCGGTCGCCTCGGGTCTGGGCGCTGATGCCGGTGGATTGGACGCTGTGGAATCGCAGGCAGTCGTTGATTTTCTCAACGAAGAGCTCTCTCGTCTCCTTAAGATGAAGCCTAGGGATTTCTGGGGAGAAGGTGAATATTCGCGCACCCTAAACCCTAATATGACCTTTCCTTCTTCCTAAAAGCTCCACATAGTACGTGATTAAAGAAGGTTTCGTATCTTCATTTACTCTATTTTTAGTGGCAAAGAGCGATTCCTTGCATGAGTTTCTCGATAGCTACGTTCAGTTCAGGAGTAGATGGTATGATTTCCCCCACCGATGCGCTAGGGGAATGGTTGCTGGTATCATTGTTGGAGAAGGTGATTTGTGCCGTCGCGTATTTTTGATCCTCTTTCGGATGTGAGTCTTTACTCCCTTTGATCAGCTCATTTTCATGTTATTAGATAAATTTTTGACCTTCTATAGTTAAGCACTGGATAAGAAATGCCTTACAGCAAGAATGCAAGTAGAAATCGTTTTAGTTTTTTTTTTTTTTTCCATTTTTATTGTTATACACTTGAGCGATTGTAAAAATTGTTTTTTTAGTTGATTGGAACCTCTTTTGAAACAGATCTTCAAACAGAGATCCAGGAGCTAGTGCCAGTGATTGCCTCAGCATTAAAGATCACACGGGTAAACTTAATTTCTTATTGATGTGATAGTCTTTGTTCACTTGGCCCTTTGTAATTACTCAAAGATTTAAAAGGTAGATCCTGTTTTGTTTGTGTGATTGCATTTTTATTTCATGTACAGCCCTTTTGCAGGAAAAAAAGCTATTAAACTTACCAAAATTGTTGGATATTTGTGCTATCTATGGACATGAGAATGGAGAGCTCACAAAATCATTGGTATGCTTTGTTATGTTTTACTTCCTCTGTCACCCTATGTTATCTGTAAAAATTGTACTACTAATATGCATTCATTGGCAAGTTGGATTCATGTTATCAATGAAGTAATGTATGCTTCCTTTTTATTGTATTTGATAAATATTTCCCCTAACCAATTATAGCTTCTCATACGCTGTGATACCGGAGCAAAGTTTATGGTATATGTTGTCTTTCTAAGGCATTATTTTAACTTTATTTAGCGAGGTTGAGTGCTTGATAACTTGTTTAATGCTCTTCACTGTTTCAAAAAACAAATCAGAATAAAGTATTGTGGCACGCACATTATGTTTTCATATTTATAAAGAATGTTGAATTTGTGATCTTGAGGTTTAAAAAGATAGCTGACATTTGTATGATATCTGTGAAGCAATTACATAAGATCGAGTTTAGCAACATTTGCACATATTCTCATACAGCATTTTGTTATGCCCAATGCAAAATGAAGAAACAATCAGTGAAGAAAGGAATTTTTGGACGTTGGGTGTTAACTGAGTTTGCGTGTTGTTATAAGAGGTTTATTTTGTATGGCATTCGTATGGCATTCGTGACAGATGATAATGGGATTTTAGGAAGACCATTTGTGAAAGAATCTTGGTGCACAAGTTTCATAAATTCACTAGGAATTATGGTCTCTAGGACTGTTACTACCCAAAGAACAAAGAGGGAAAATGCTATGGTTATTTACTAGCCAGAACTCAACAAGATCAATCCACTATATGGGGTATCACAAAAGGGGGACTGGTCTACTCTCTAAGACTCTAGAGGGTTTGCTTACCGTAGGAACAATAAAATCTTTCACTAAAATTTATTGTAATTTAGGTTTTCTTCCCTTAAGGTGATGAAATTTGCATAACATGATCAACAAATGTGTAGAGATGCTCCAACATGCAACACATGCAATTTGAGATCAAGTTAGCCATGCTTTAAATTTATGCTAAACTTAGATCTACAACCAAACACAGGTAAATAGAAGGGATTCGGGAGGAAATCATATCATACTTCATAAAATCAAATGAAATTCTAACATCTCAGAGAATAGGACTTTAAAAAACAAGAATCAACAAGTTTCAACACTTAAGAATAGTAATTATACAAAATAACAACAAAGCAAGAAGATTATGAAGAGGATTGCAAGCTCTAGCCAAAAACAATGTGATCAAGGAAAATCAACACTAAATCTAAGTAGGTTTGAGTGTGAGACAGAACGTGAAGGGGTGAAAAACCAGAGAGGTTCCAGATTTTTCACCCCTTCACTAGTCTCTTTGGTGGAAAGTGGTCTTCAATATTCAAAATAATATGAAATCATTATTATTATCATAATCATCATCCCTCATCAAAGCAACGTTCCTCCATATGATAAAATTCTTCCAACTCCCTTCGAGGTGGTTGGGTGGTCAACCAATAACTGGACAAAATGGGAAGAGCGTGCGATTTGTCATGATAGCTGCGAGAAATCACTGTTGAACGATTAGTTTGTTTGCCTTAGCAATTGCTGGAATTAGCTAATCAAGCAGTCCTTTGGCTCCAATCAGATGGTCTAATTTTCTCTGTAGCCCAACGGGGAACAAAGGTTTGTCAGCTCTATAAATTGGTGCAAATAACTGATTGGACGGTTTGATTTTTCCTATAGTTTGATCCAAAGGATTGGACTTGTAACATCCCTTGATCTCATTTTTATAGTTGAAATTTGTGTTCCGCAAAATACTCGCCTCGAACCAAACGGGCAAAACCGTGAGGCTAATGATGAAAAATTTCGTAGTTAAGCGTGCTTGGGCAGGAGTAGCATTGGGATGGATGACCTCCTGGGAAGTACTTAAGTCACACAGTTTTCTTAAAGCCAAAGCGGATAATACCTTTACATTGAGATCACAGGTTGTTACAATATGGTATCAGAGCCGACTTCCCGCAATACGATGTGATTCGGGGATGAACCAGGCGGAAGCTGGTGGGCCTGTGATGCCCGTGGCCGAAGAGGGAGGGGAGTGATCGTCGGGTGATGTCCTAAGAGAAAGGAATCACTGAGGTAAAGTACAGCTTTTCGCAGGCTTCTAGGCCGAATAGAGGGGCATAGGAATGAATCGTCCCACTTCGGAAAGGGAAGGGGATCCTGAGCTGTATAAGTAAATAACGTAATTTTAAATGGTAAAGGCGTCTTTTAGGGCAAAACCATGAGGCTAGTGATGGAAAATTCCGTAAGTAAGCGTGCTTGGGCTAGAGTAGTACTGGGATGGGTGGCCTCCTAGGAAGCACTCAAGTCACGGACAATACGCAACTTTTCTAAAGCCAAAACGGACAATACCTCTACATTGAGATCACGGAATGTTACAGGATTGTCCTATCTTATATAACTTGCATCCTCTTCACATATACATGTGCATTGATATCCTTCTCCATACATGGTGAATGTATACATAATTCATCCAAATACAAATGCAAGATGGAAATAAACCTTACCATGCAACATAACTCCTCCAAATAACAATTGATTAACACAGAAGTAATAGAAAATACAAAATTAAAATAAATGGCTATTGTTGAGGTCCTGAGGACAAAGGTGATAACGGTGATGAGGATGTGGAACATGCATGGCCACATAAGGCATGGTACACATGATTAATTTTGATGACTAGAGTAAGGAGAATAATGACAGATGGAGAGAGGTTAACTGTTTGTTGACAGTGATTTGGGTGGGTGCTTTCTTAGATATCATATGCTTTAGAGGTGACGGAGTAGAAGGTTATCTTATAATATAGAGCAACTTTTGATTGATTACGGCATTTAAAACACTGAATTTGGTATATCTTTTCTACTGTTATAATCTTATTCAATAGCTGCCATTGTTATTTTTTGTTTTGTTTGAGCTTTGCTGCAGGTAACAAATGCCATTAAAGCTCAGCCAAAACTTTTAGACCATCTAGGAGGTGCTGTATCACACTTTCTAAGCATTGTGCGGACAATGCATGAGCGCTGCAGTACATCATTAGAGGTATTCTTTTGTTTGTTTTTAACATGTTTAGGATGCACCTTTTTATTGCATTTTTTGGTGTTTTGTAGTTTATGTATCTGCCAAAATTTCATGTGCGGATTATTGAATACAATTATGCACTTTGTCCATCATGTTAGTCAAATTAAAAATTTTGTGAGTTATTCAGTGTTCCTGATGCATGTCCTTTATTTTTGACTTCACCTATAGTTTTACGTATGACTATGGAGGCACTTGATTGTGAGTTATCTCCTATTTTCAACATAAAATTTGCTAGTGGAATCAATTTTATGAAATGAAAATTCAAATGGATTTCACAAGATGTTTTCTATCAAACAAGTGATTGAACCTTATCTGTCTACAAAACACAGGTACTTGTTTCTAGTGGTGGTCATGAAAGTACTGGCAATGGTCAACTCTATAATGATTTTCTGGACGTAAGTGATTCTTTATTGGCAAGATGCAACTCCAAACTGTTCCATTTTCTACTTTTTATTTTTTTGACAATGAGTTGTATGTTACGTTCAGGTAATGGATTTTATAAATGATGGAGTTATGACATTTGATGCATTTGCTGATGCATACAGGCCAGCAGCCTTGTACTTTGCTTTTTCATTTCAAACAAGGTGAACAATTATTAAATGATTGATTTTGTCAGTTCTCTGAGTTATTCTCAATTTTATAGCAAACTCAGGTACGTGTATAACAAATGTTTGTGTTGTGCAGTTATGGGAATGAGGAGCTACTCAACTCCCTTGCTGGGTTGCACGATTTATTGATCCCATCCATGTTACGCGGCTTTTCACTACTCTCCAATTTCAGAGACTCTTCGGGAGCTATTCCTGATATTATTCTTAGCTTGAAGATGCTGTCAATGAGGACAGTAAAGTTAGGATGGAAGTTGCTGGACTATTGTTATTTGAATGATGAGCTTACTGAGGATAATCTCCTTCAGCGTGCTACAAAAATGTTTCCAGCTAGTGTTGAGGATCCTTCTGTAAGGGGTGACGTTATACTTCAAACTATGAAAGAGATAAATGGGGAAGCACCTCATCAACTTATAGAGCATCATGACTTTGGAACATTTGTTGAGAACATTGAAAAGAATTATATGCTACTAAGTCGAATAGAGAGCCTATGCAGTCAAGGTGCAGGATTGAAGCTTATCTTTGTTGTGAATTTCTTCCCTTTCTCCAATATTATCTTGTTAATGTGGCATAGATGTGGAAACTATTAATTTCTTCTCCTTTTCCTGTTACAAAACCATTGTACTCATGTATTGACTACAAGGAGCTTCTCTCCAACTCGGTACTGAAGCTATATAATACTTGTATGCATATTAGATAAACATAAAAATGTAGTAAATATGAAAAGAAGAAATGTAGGAGTCAACATTCCATAAAGAGGGATGTCTTTTTGCCATAAAAGCCTTGGCATGAACCTTGTCAAGGCAGCCTCAGTGAAAAGATGAAAACTTCTTCTTGCAGTATAAATTATGTTGTGCCATTCTTGCTTGCATTTTCTTCCTTGACATTCATATTGATTGTTCTACTTAGAAAGACATGAGAATCTGTTGAGTTCATGCCGTGGCCTTTCCAAAGAAATAGCCAACCTTTAGGAACTGTTAGAAGAGAATTGTTGACTAGGTTTATAATCATGACAACTTAAAAAGCTTTTTCTTACCTATTTCTATCCCTTTTTGGTTTTTCAGGATGGATTTTATTGGATGAAGGACAGTTTAAGTATCTTTCACGTATTGCAAAGTCATCTTCCTTAGTATCTTCTGCATGTGAGCCAGGGTTGCCATTCTCTGATGGTAAGGAGGTGCAGGTGGATGAAGATGCTGTTCTTCTGGATTCAAAAATCAGTCAAATTAAGGACTTATTTCCGGAATATGGTAATGGTTTCCTGATGGCTTGCCTTGAAGTCTATAATCAGGATGCTGAAGAGGTGATTCAGAGGATTTTGGAGGGAACCCTTCATGAAGATCTTTTGTCTCTTGATACTTCATTGGATCGGATTCCACCTTCCAGTCAGACAACACACAATGTGAACACAAATGATAAAGGAAAAACAGTTCTGGTTGACTCTGCATCCCAAAACAATCTAATGCCTTCTCATCTCAATATTAATTTGCCAGGAGGTGATGTTGGTGGCTCTTCAGCTTCTATTTTATCTTCGTATGGGCGATACACAAGGAAGCCAGCTAATGAAGTTCCTGATACCGAAGTTCTGGACTCTAAATCTGCAAAAGACGTCATAAGATCTGCTGTCCTTGCAGCAGAGTTTGAGTATGAAGATGAATATGATGATTCCTTTGATGAACTGGGTTTGAGCATTGTGGAGTCAGGTTTTGAGGAAACCGAAAATTTGAGTGATAGGCTAAATTCATTACCAGGGAAATCAGCTGATGATGATCAAAGTTCTAGTTCCAGATGGAGTTCTCAGAAGAAGCCACAGTTTTATGTAAAGGACGGAAAGAACTACAGCTACAAAGTCTCTGGTTCGGTAGCCGTATGCAATGCCAAAGAAGCAGCTATAGTCAACCAAACTCAGAAAGAACTTATACACGGTCTTGGTCGGGGGGGAAATCTACCTCTTGGGGCTGTACAGAAGCTTGAAAATTCTGCAAACCAAGTTATTGAATCATCTGTGCACGCCGAAAATTTAGGCAGAGGGACCTCCAGTTTTCGAGGGAGGGGGGGAAGGAGAGGTGGTGGGAATCACCATCGAAAGGACAGAGCATCGAAGAAGCATTTTTCAGGATTAAGTGGCTACTGAATAATTTGCTTTGGCACTTTACATTTCTACTTTTGTGCAATTTCTTAGGTTTGTGTATATGCTTCTCAATATACTGAAGAACCTTGTTGAGATTAAGCTACAGTACAGGAGGATACTGTGTACATTGCATTTGGTTGTTTGTTTTATCAAAATTTAGACTTAGTTGAAGTAAGACTTAATTTTTATATCTTGACAATTGTGTCAGTTTTGAAATGAAATTTTTGAATTTTTACCTTTCTGAGAGAAAAATTTAAGTCAGACAAATTGAACCTTGGACCAACAACAGTGAATTACATTAATTTTGAGTTTTTTCTTCACATGTTACTCTTCTTCTGATTGTTTGCTATTATTATGATACAGAAATTCTTGCAGGTGGGATAATTTACACATTGCGTTTAGTAACTTATTTAGCTTACAATATTGATCAATTTTCAAGATAACATGGTACATGTTATATCTACCTTTTTTGAACAGATATTTATCTAATCTCAAATCAATACTTTTTTTTAGACGACTACTTACTTGATCGAGCAGTACGAAAGACCTTGGCATGACCAGACAGGTATGGTTTTCTAATCGGACATTCTGCCCAGGTATTTCGCATCTTAATGCTATTTATGACATTCAGCGGGGCTTGTTTATATGCGTGGCGTGGCGTGATTGGTGAGTGAACTGCTAATATGGTTCTCTCGTTGCATGCAATAATTTCTCCAGAACACGAGAGTTCTAATATCCAGCAGCTTTAATCTACTGCATTTCAAAACCAGTAGATATCTGAACAGATTAAACAAAAGAATACATGAATAACAATAGCTATTTTCATGAATCATTCATGGCTTTTGATTTGAACAAGAGATCTCATTGCTGGGTTTTCTTCCTTGGATTTATCCTGTACTGATCTTGCAGTTATTCAAAAGCTTATGGAGTACTGCCCTCATCAAAATTTGTTTCTGGCGTTGGAACATACCTATGAAGAACCGGCAACGGAGAACTCGAAGAAATTCGAAAAGTTCTAGCAGAACCCATCATTGTCCTCTCATGCAATCTCCCCACATCCTTGCAAACACGATCGAGAACCGCGAGGAAGTCCCTCACCACCATGAATATCCTCAATGGGTGAGCTTCCTCCTTCGCTGTGTCGCCATGGAAGTATTCTGTACTCTCCCTCACTTTATTCAGTGCTTTCTTCTCCTCAGACTTCACTCTGCCAATCTCCTCTTCAGATTCCTGAAGAAAAACTCTCATGTTTTCGAAGAATTTTCGGCCTTGATCACAGGAAGTTCCGATATGTAACACTGACTTGATCTTCTCGAGTCCTAATTCGAGTTTCGAAAGGTAGTTGTTGAGCACATCTGAATCCATGCAAGCTGCCTTTTTGACATTTGCAAGCTCACTGCTCAAATTAGCCACCACTTTAAGCCCTTGTTTCTTCAGCACCTCCTCAGCAGAATTGCTGGGAGAAGCAAAAACCTTTGCTTCAGATTCAGATGCTGATCCTTCAGATCGAATCATCTCCTGGACGACGAAATGCAGCAGTGTCGTCTTCCCATCCGTCCCCTTGACATCTGCTAGCTTCAGAAGAGTGTCAAGCTTGAAAGCTCTCGCCTCGCCACGATTCGTGCCTACGTTCATCCTGTTTCCAGTTCTCAGAACTGCTTCTAGGAGTTTGAGGAACATTCTGCTGCTTTTTAGATCCTCACAGGCCTCCTGAAAAGTGGAAAACTTTCGTAAAAATCCTGCATTGTGTGAAAAGATTCACTCTAGAATTCGTTTCTTTTACCTCGAGAGTTTCGTATGATCTTCTCAAGAACTTGACTTCTGCGTCGAAATTGGCTCTGTAAAGCATCGCATCCACTCGTCTGAAAGCAAAAGGTACATCTAGAACAGCCTTCAGAAAACGCTCCGCAGATCCGAGTTTCGACAGATCGCCATTGTAATCCCTTAGCTTCAGCTCTTCTTCTTTTGTGGGAGCCATCTTTACTAGAGTTTCTAAAAGCTCAGGCCCCAGGCCTTCTGGATTGCCTACCAAACAGATGACAAACTGTATAATAAAAGAAGATTTTTTTTTTTTTTTTTTGCAGATATGGGTTATCATGATGCTCACCATCTAATAATGCCTCAGAGACTTCTTCTCTGGTGACGTTCAGTGCTCGCAGAAGTATCGCTATGTTCTGCGACTTCTTCGGATCCAGCACTCTGTTTTCCTGCTTCAATGGCGGTAGGAACGATCTCCTGCTCTGTTCATTTGGAACAGAATTCGTTGAATTGTTGTTCACAAACAGAGTCTCTATCATATCTTCGTTCAATCTGGAAACAAAGAGTTGCATAAAGTGATCTGTTTGACGAAATGCCTCTGAGGGAAAAAGATGGTAAATCATGGAGCGTGATACATACTGGAATGATTCAGACTTCAATTGATCCCACACCATCGCCCTATCCGAGCTCGCTCGAACTTTATCCCAATGCAATGGCTTCAGTTTGGGTTTTGCCTCATTCTGCTCATCGTCCCCGATTTCACCGGCGGGCTGTGAAGATGAACTGCAACCGCCTTCGCTGAGCGGGGCTACCGGAGCTCGGACTTCAGCTCGAGCAGCGTCTTCTGGCTGCAGGGGCCTCAGCAATTGGCGTCTGGATGATGACCGTGCCGGGAATTGCTCAGACACAGGCGGCGGCGGTGGCTGCGGCGGTCTGGTAGACTTCAGAGTCTTGGTAGGTGGAGGCGGCGGCGGCGGCGGAGGAGGAGGAGGAGGAGGCGGAGGTGGATGAGGTTTGGGTGAAGTTGCCTGTTTAACATCGGAAGATGAGTGATTGGGTAGCTGCATTCTAGGAGATGATCTCCGGGAACGAGGAGCGTTATCGACTGTATTCACTACGGCGACATCCTTTCCGGCCGTCGAAGCGCGATGGCTTCGGCGAGATCTTGGGCTGCTGGGGCTCTCGCTATTGACGGAAGCCACCGATCGGAAGGGCGAGTAATAGGTGTCGTCGTCCGAGGAGGCGGCGGGAGGCGGCGGTGGAGGTGGACGCGGAGGAGGATGGTGCCTGCGGTCAGGACCAATCAGCGGCGGCAGGGGCTGAAGCTCCGGGCTTGGGTGGCGCGCCGCTGCCGCCTCCGAGATGAGTTTCCGGTAGGGCGATCCGTTCGATTCAGAGCGGGAACGATGGCCGGAGACAGTTGGCTCCATGGTCCCCAGATAGAGGAAGTCCGTGGCGGCGGTGGGGCGGTTTGCTGAGGCAAAACGCCGGGACTCTCCATTCTGCCCGACGAGCTTCCGGTTCTCTGGCAGCCTTTTTGCTCTCCGCCGGCGAAGAAAATACAGCGATAGGGATAGAGCTGCGACCGCGACCCCTGAGGCTGATAAGCCGATGGCGATTTTGGCGGGGACGGAAATTGAGCGATGAGTCTGGCCGGAAACAGAGGCGCTGGTCTCCGTCGGCTGGCTGGCGGCTCCGGTAGCTCCGGAGGTGGAGTCCGGCGGAGGGGGGTCTTGGTAGTCGTCAAAGGGTGGAGGTGGTGGGGTCCATTGGATAGGGTACAGCGGTTCGTGGAGAATTCTCCGGCTCTCATTCCTGGCAGGCAAGGTTACGACGGCGACGACGCGGTGGAGGAGGAGAAAGAGAGCTGCGGCGGCGATGGCCGGAGATATTGGGATTGTGGGGACCGCCATGGAATTTTTGGAGCTCTGAAGTGCGGGATGGAGTCAGTGAGAGAAGAAGAGGACGGAAGGGAAGCTTCTTTCGGCAGCAAGATCTGGATTCGCCTGGTCCGCTCTCCTATGACGTCATCGGAGAGCCGCCATTTTTCCCTGCCGGTAAATTCCTATTTCCGACTCCGGCGGGGTCCCGGCGTGAACACGTGGCATGAGAACGCGCTTTTCTGTATCCTTCTCTGTCATCCTCTAATACTTTTGATCACACTCGGGATCTGATCTCTGGGCTCAGAAGCTGAATTTAATTTAATTTATTTTATTTTATTTTTTTTGAAAGTAAAATTAATTTGATTTTTGATTAATTTTAGATATGTAAATTAAATTTCACTTCAATAAATAGAGGTTACTATAGTTAGTAATTAAGACAAATTCAAATATGTTAGAATAGAAGCTTGTGATTCTTATATTTATTTATTTGGGGATTCTGATATTTATAGCTATGTAGGGTTTTTTTTTGATTAAATTTATGTAATAATTAGCATTAATAAATGAGGAAAATTACATGAAAACAATAAGAAGTTCCCTTGTTCATATTGTTAGGATCAAGGAACACTGCCCAATAAAGAATAATTACACCTGAGTCTTTGAGTTTAATGCTTTGCATATTTATATTTTTAAAATTATAACATCGAGTCCCTAAATTTTAATAAATATCAAATGGGTATTTTTTTATTTTTTATTATTAAATTTTTTAAAATTATCATTTTATCCCTCTCTTTCTCTCTCCTCCCAATCTTGCCGGTGGGTCGCACACGCCACGCGTGCGCAGTGATCAGGATTCACGCTAGCGGCACGAGGATTGAGAGGAGAGAGGGTGACGGGTAAAATGGTATTTTTAAAAAAATTAATAATAAAAATAAAAAAAGACTTATTTGATAATTTATTAAAACTCAAGAACTCCGATATTATAATTTTAAAAATATAAAATTATCCGTTATTAAGCGTTAAACTCAGGGACCCTGATGTAATTATCCCTAATAATAATAACAACAACAACCGCCACAGTAAGAGCATGTTTTTTAAAATAATTTGGTAAAAAATTATTTAATATTATAATAAAAATAAAGTTATATTAATAAAAAATTTATAATAAATTTGTAAGAATATAAAATAAAATTAACTTTTAGTATTAAAATTTGTATATAAAGTGAAATAAATATAAAAAATTAGTGAGATACTTTAAATATGAATTTTGAGTTTTTTGAAACATTAAACATTCATTCTCGATGTGATTCAAAATATGAACAAGAGTTTTATCTAATCTTAATTCGAGCTGAGCCTGACTAATTTATTATCAATTCAAACTTACACCAAGTCAAAGTTGATCCTACTTTTAATTAATTTTTTATCACTCAATCAAAATTTTAGATATAAATAAATTTATTTATTTAATCAAATTAAACTATGTTGTTTATTACAATCTAATAATTAGAAATAAAAATTAAAAATAATCTATAATTAACATGATTTGAAAAAAAGGCTAGGAAAAAAATTTTAATACAATTATCCCATTGACTATTGCAAAATTTAAATATTGAACCAAATATATATATATTGTTTTTATTTTTTTATGTAATTAGATTTCGAGTTCACTCAATTCAATCTTATAGTGGCTCAATATTAAATTGATAAAAATTTTAGGCCATAAAATAATTTGATAGTCGACTCTAAATTCAACTCAATTTTGAATTGATCTTCAAGCTAAATTGACAATCTTACAAACAAGTTTACAGATATTTTTATATTTAATTGATAGGGTAAATTGCATCTACATCCCTAAGGCGAGGAAGGTATTATAAATTGGTCTTAATTTTTAAAATATTTTAATTTTAATTTCTGAAATTATAAAAGCATTATAATTTTTGTTCTTCTTTTAGCATCTCATCTTTTTTATTAGTTTTTTTTATAGAAATATAAAATTTTATCATTTTTTACTAACTTGAATCTTTTACACATTTTAATGGACCATTGTACTTCTTTATTCTCACGCTTCCTTAAAAATATAACAAAAATTTAAGATTTAGTTTCTCTTATCTTTTGTTTTTTCGACTCTAAAAGTTTAAAACTAAAAATATTAATATTATTATTTTAAAATTATATTCTAAAAAATTAAAATATTAGCAATTGTGAATAATCTTATAAGATAATAATAAAAAATTAATAATTATATTTTAATTAGAACTAAAAGATAATATTTTTATATCTCAGGTACCTAAATTAAAATCTTAAAAAATTGTGACAATTTTGTAATGCTCTTCTACCCTGATTTAAAATATGAGCGTTTGATTTCAAGTTAATATTAATCTTCAATTAATTCTGCTTAAGCAATGAACTCAAAGGGGTAATTATATATACCGCACACTATTAATAAAAAAATTATAAATTTTATATTATTTTTAAATAAAATCTCATTATACTCTAAATTCAGAGTTCTAAAATCATAACCTAATATTTAAAATGCTAAATCCTACCCTTTATATTACTTTAATATTAAAAATTAAACTCTAAATTCTAAATTTTAAAATTTTACTTTTTACAAATTAATTCTATATAAAATTTACTTAAAATTCAGTCCAGTGAGATTAATGTTTTTATTATTAATTTTTGAATTATATACAATAAAATAAAATTTATAATAATAAAAATAAATTACACTGAGATTCTTGAATTTAATACTTAAGTGCATATTTTTAAGATTAAACATGTCCGTGAGTTTTAATAAATTATTAAATACATCTTTTATTTATTTATTTATTTATTAGTATTTTTTAAAATTATCATTTTACCCCCTGCCCCTCTCCCTTCTTCCGATCCTGCGCACGCGCGCAGCCGCCTGCGGCGTGTCGACCGGCGTTCGCACGATCGGCGTCAGACCCGCCGGCAGGTCCAGCGGCCGCGCGCAGGATCGGGAGGAGAAAGAGGGGTAAGTGGGTAAAATAGTAATTTTAAAAAAATATTAATGCTAAAATAATAGAAAACATACTCATTTGATTATTTATTAAAACTTAGGACTCGATGTTTATAATTTTAAAAATATGAATCTGCATGATATTAAGCGTTAGACTATGTAAATCCAAATTTTTATTTCATAATTTTTAAATAATTATGTGAAATATTTAATTTTGTTGAATCACAGTGTACTGTGCTTTATGTAATTATCCCAAACTTAAAATGTAATATATGTGTGTGTACATTATCAATATGTTCTATTTGATGAATATAATAATATATCTTATAAATATAATTATTTAAAATAATAATTACTGCACTTATAATATGACAAGAAAGAAATGGATCCCGCAGTTGCGCATATCATTTTCCTTTATGAGGGAATATTGACATATAAGTCCAAATCATTGAGCAATTTACGGACCATATTTTCAAAGGGATTTTAATTGAAAAATAAAGGGACATTTAATAGTGAACACAAAAATCAGGTTAATTTACAGATTTCATGATTTCAAAATATTATAGATATCACGTCTAAAATAGCTATTTTTTTATTTTTCACATTCTGCACTAAATTCTATTAAAAGATTTAACCATAATTAAACCTCAACAAAATCTCAGCCATTGATCGCATCGTTATCAACCTTCATGTTAAGACATCGCGGAGCTGCATTGGTTCCGGTAGCCGCGTATTCACGCGAGCATCACTCAGAGGGTAATGATGGATATGAAATTATCTCACCTGCAGCTTCAGAGGGTAATGTTGGCTTCAAAAAGGTCTGATGCCCGCTCGCGATGCCTACGTAAGAAGAAGATGCAAACATCTGAGTGATGCTCACGTGAATACGTTATCGCTGAAACCAATGCAGCTCCACGATGTCCTAACATGAAGGTTGAATAACGACGCGATCAATGACTGAGATTTTATTGAGATTTAACTATGGTTAAATCTTCTGATAGAATTTACTGCAGGATGTGAAAAATGAAAAAATAACTGATTTAGATGTGATATCTGTAATATTTTGAGATTTATAATATAATTTGTAAATTAACCTAATTTTTGTATACACAGTATAAATGTTTGAAAAATAAAAACTCTTTAAGAACTGGAAGGGACCACACTTTTGTAATGTAAGGTGGAGATTATTCATTTTAGTCCATCAACAAGTTCTTTTTAACCTTTCGTTTTTTTTATTTTATTTTATTTTATATGTTTACAAATAATAACTTTATTTATTTTTGCAACTTTTCCTTTCTATACTGCGCACGTTAAGCATCTCTTTTTGCTTGTAAAGCGACAAAAGTTTAACACAAACATCCCCCAAACAAATCATAATTAGGTTTCTACCATTCAATGCGATGATCATGATTAGACTAGTTATTTTTAATTATAATTAAAATTAATTTTTAATGTAATAATATTTTTATTTTAAAATTTTTAAAATTTTTCAAAATTTAAAACTAAATTGTGTTATTTTGACATGTATAAAAGGTAATATAAAATTAATTATTTTTTATTTTTAAAATTTGTGTATAACTAGAGAAATAAAATAAAAAGAGAAAATTGCATGTATTGCATAAGTTTTACAATAGCTAGAGTATGACCTATTTATGTTATTTTTAAGTTAAATTATATCTTCTCAATTTGAGGTAATTCTTTAATCGATCAAAAAGATCTGTCGTTACATTTATATTAGCGGGTCAATGTATATATCGCATGGCTACCAAAGTCGGTCTCCACTCCACGTCTTCATAAGTGATTGGATTATTAGGTTGTTTGTTTGTAAAAGTATTTAATGTCTAAGATTAGAATAGTATTACAAATTAGTTTTAATTTTTTTTTAAACTTTAATTTAAATCCCTTAAATTGAAACTGCTCAGCAGTTTCGTACTCTTAGGCCCTGTTTGGTGCGAAGACCAAAATAGTACTAGTTTAAATAATAATAATAATAATAAATAAATAAATTGTTTAATTATTCTGCACAAGTTCTAATATAAAAAAATATTATTTTACTTCACATACTCAATAATTATTAATAAAAATATCTACTTTATTTCACATCCTATATCAAAATAATCGAATCGAGTATTTTGATCTAGAATGTAAAATAAAGTTAATTTTTTATTAAAAATTATTAAGTATGTGAAGTAAAATAATATTTTTTTATATTAAAATTTGTGTAGAATGATTAAAAAAATTTATTTCCAAACAGGACCTTAAACGTAAATTGGCAAAACATTACATAATAATATTAGAGTGCAATTTAATGGTATTGAATTACTTATAAGTATTGGACCAAATTTGTAAAAATGGTAATGCCGCTAATATAAATTTATGTTTTAGTACTATTAAATAATACTTAAGTATTATGCGTAGCTTTTTTTATTTTAACTTTTGGCACCATAATTTTTTATAATACTCTACTTAAAAATTATGGTGATAGTGCGGCTCAAACCTTAAGAGACCTAATTTTTAGACAAGCACTTTTTCCACTAAAATAGGAGAGCACTTATGCTTAGTTATTCTAACCTAGAAAAATAAATAAAAAATAACAATAATCTTTAATTAACATTTAAATTTCATTTGGTTCAAAGCTATTTGATGTTTTGTCATGTTATCTAGATATTCTGATATCTAGATGTCATTTTTTAAATAACAATTTTAATAGTATTTTATAAAATTATTTATGCATAATTTTCTCTAAATAATATGACATAATATCAAGATAATACTGAACTAAAATCCTCCTTAATAATATTTATTGCTCGTAAATTCAGCTATTGAATTTGCATCGTACTTGTGTACGCTAAGAAATTGGTCGATTTTGGTCGATTTTTTTTTTTTTGTTAATTGATATTCTATCACCTCTTATATTATCCTTAAAAAAAAGTAAAAGTTGCTATCAATTAAGTTATAACAATTATCTTTTTTCCCCTTTGAATTTAACTTAAATGTTGGGTTAGCTCAAACAGAAGAGAGAGTTCTTTCTCTATAAGCCATTCTCCTCCCTCTCTCTCCTAAAAGAACTTCTATAGCTACTTAATGACATTACAACTAACTACACTAGTTAAATCTTCGACTACTCCATAACAACTATTAACAATGATGCAAGATACTCGTTGAAACAGACGTGAAAAATTATCGCACATTTGATATTTAACAGGCTTCGTTTGGTTCAAGGTAATTTTTTTGCCCAACACAAATTTCAATTATAAAAAAATCAACTTTATTTTACATCTAACACAACTACGAATATTAGAATTGAAAGTATTTCATATTTTAAATACTTTTAAATATTAAAATAAAAGTTTCTACTGCTAAACTTAAAAAATAAAAAATAAAAAGCTCGAATCAAATGAGGACAAGTATGATATTATTATATAATTGAAGATCGTTATTTATTGGGCTAGACTTTTGCATTAATAAATATCTATTAATTATATATTGAGAATAACTTAGGCTTTATCATGATAATTCTCGTAATAATACTAATTAAGGAGGCCATCTTACTCAGATAATTTCATGTCATTGTTTTTTCAAAAAGGTATCTCTTTTATTCCCTAGTCTAATTATCGTTGTATCTGTATTATACTTTATACTACTTTGTACTACCATTTCTATATAGTGAAATTAAATTGTTAAGTTTTGCATCATTTTTTTTTCTAGATACTTAAATTTTCACGTAAAAATTGTTATCTCTATTTTATTTCTCTTTATATCTTGATTATAATTTATTTTATATCTACTTGATCTTTGTTGGTCTATTTTTATACCAAAAATTTAGAAACTAATGTTATACAATAGTGTTTGATTTTTTTTTATAGAAGTTTGAATATTTTTGATGTCCCTAAACGAGCACTAGTGATAGATATATTAATAACTAAATATTATTCGAATAGAAATACACCGAATGAAAAAATTTAAATATAATCATATGCTATTTTAAAGTACTTAAACATAAGCTTATAAAAACAACATTGTAATTTTTTGTAGTGGTATTCCAATATTACTAGAGCATTTAATCACAAATAAATATTGTTTTATAGATGCATAGTTTTATTATTTTCACAAAAAATTTGTGTGCACGTTATTAATTAATTGTATTCGAATATCATAGAAGACTTGCTTCTAGTAAGAATCATCACTTAATCTATTCAAGTGCTTTTGAATGGTACTCGTGTAGAGTATATAAGTTGTGCATCATAATAAATTTGCTACGAATATTTCTCATTACTTAATCTTTACTCGAATACTTTTCAACTATATTCAAGTAATACTAGGTTCCACTTCATTGCATATTTACTGCGATCACCAGTCAAACATCACCTAAATTGAGTACTAATAAGTTGCATATCATACCAGATTAGTGACGAAAACGTCTTAATTATCCTGTCATGAGTCACGCATGATATATTTGAAAAAAGAAAAAAGTGATTATAATGTGATAATAATATACTCATTCTATCATTAGTCAAAAAAAATATTTGGATACTTGAAAGTAGCTCAACTTACACATAAGTACATAATTTTCTCAATAATTTCACATGTTCGCTATCATCTTTTAGATATCACATATAAATTTTAGTCTCGAGTCATGAAATTTGTTTTAATGTGCATCATTTAGAGGATAATATTCATGATATATCCTGATCATGTGAATGATTGATCCAAATAAATTAGGATCTATGTGGAATATGCACAAAAACAAATATGGATTAAATGAACATGGAGCTGAAATTTGAGGGCTCAAATGTAAAATGTTTTAAATAATGCGCACGAAGTTGTCGGTGGGAACAGGAACGTTGTTTGGCGAACGTGGCTTGTGGACCAGATTCATTGGGCTCGGCGTGGTCCCAATTGGGTCAGACTCAGGCCCGAGCCCGACCCGTTTGTAGCCATCGGACTCGGACCACACCAAGCACGCGGCCATCACAGCGGTCAGCGAGAATCTGAAGGACGATTTGACATTATGTTTAATTTAAGAGTAAATTACTCAAAGATTCCTATAGTTTATCTATACTTACACTTTAACTCATAATTCTCAAAACTCCTCATTAAAATTTCTAATATTTTTTTAAAATTTTTATTTAAATCTCTAGAACTTAAAAACATAAATCTAAAATAAAGTAAAATAGAAATTCAATAGGTTCTTATAATTTTAAGTTGAGATTTAAGTGAAATTTTAAAAAATAGAATTAAAGTATAATTATAGATAAATTATAGAAATTTATCAATAATTTAATTTTAATTTAATATTTTTTACTATTTTTGTGGTGATAAATTTTCCTCAATTATGTTTTAAAATTTTAAACATGCTCAAATATTATGACTCTAAATCATAGAAAATTAAAAAATATGTATGGAACCAAAAAAAAAGTTATTTTAACAAACGTCTAACGATAAGGAGCGGCGATATCGTGAGAATACAAAGAAACTCGATCAAAAAAAGAAGTTTTTATGCAGGAGCTCAAATCAGTTCAAAATCATAATGCATAGCAAAGTTTTAATATTCGGCCCAAACGGTCGAATTTGGGCCAAATTTAGGTAGTTTCAAATCAATTTTAGTAAAAAAAGATTTGAAAAAAAACTACGAAGTTTCAAATTTAGTCAAAAAAACTACCGAGTTTTTAGTTTTAGTAGTATTAGTCGAGTTTCGACCGAAACTACTTCGATCAAAACTGCTGAAACTCAGTCGATACTCGGCTAAAACAATCCAAACTCATTTTTCTCCAAAAAAATAAAATTTAATAATTATCAATAATAAATACAATTTTAAATTTATAAAATTTAAATAATTTATAAAAAAATTGAAACTACTGACACCGAAACTATTAAAACTATCGAAATCGATACTTTCATGTTACGACCGAAACTGAGTTTTTAAAGCTTGCTTGAAAGATCACCATCTTAAGAATCTCTAGAACAAATTCCATGGAATTATTTTTTGCTCTATTTTCAATGTGATTCGTATTTTCATAATTGTACAATGAAAATAAGGTGGAGTTTGTTTCAATATTATTTAAAAATAATAATTATTTGATTTAATGATATGTATTGATAACTTTCTAAAAAATTATGAAATTATTTTTGAAAAATTATCTAAATTATATGATATAACACTAAAATAATAACAAACCAAATGCCCCCTCGGTCAACTACATCACTGCCATTCTTAAATATTTACTGATGCCATCGGAGCGATTCATTAAACCTTTGTGAATGTTTAACTCATTCAAATCGATTCAAATGATTTCAAGTTGTACCCTGAGTTATATCTTTGTTTCAACTTGATTTTCTAGTCGGTTTTGAGTCGCAAGTGAGTCGATGAGAATTATGTTTAAGACGACTCCAAAATAAATTAAATATATTATTGTATTTCATTATTATATAGTTATGTACTTGGTACATTGAATGAATTTAAAATTATTAGAAAAAAATGTCATTGGTGGAACCCATAAGTAATAACGTCGATCTCGAGTTAACCCAAATTGAATTTCAAGTTAACTTTCTAGGTAGAATCTAATTTTAATTTTGAGTCAAATTTGGATAAGATTAAAGTTTGATTTTTTTTTTTAAATTTATTTTAAGTTTTGAATTTGCTTGTAAATAGAAAGTATAAGTTTTGATAGTTTCGATAATTTTATAATTTTAATTTTGATAGTTTCTTAATTAAAAAAAAAATTGTCAGTTTTAGTGACCAAAGTTTTCATTTCTGACTCAAAAAATTATATTTTAAATAATTTGTCATAAAAAGTGAGAGCTTTAGTCGAAACGAAACTGAGGAATTTCGAATTGATACGTAATAAAAAAAATAATGATGTAATTGATCAGTTTGAATGAAACTATTAAAACTTTAGACAATGATTAAACTACATTTTTTATCATGTATAAATAAGATCAATGCATAGTTTTGTTATATTATTTTTTTATTTATAAAATATATTTTATTTTTTAAAAATATTATTCATTTAACTTTCAAAATTATTATTTTATATTTTGAATATATAATTACAAACTGCACCCTCTAATATTAATAAATGGCAAGATATGTATCATGATATTTCAAAATTAAAATTTTTATTTTCATTATTGTGTAATTATAAATTTGTTTTTTTATATTAATCTCAGGCACAATTAAGGCAGTAAAGTTGAATTTTGCATCAAAATAATAATTTTTAGAAAAAGAATTGGCCCTAATTTAACTTTCTATATTTCAAACATTATAATAATTCTAATGATTATTACAAATTATCATAATTTTATTTAAGAAAATGTTGTCAACAACCAGTTTCCTCTAACAATGAATGCCCGCCTCAATAAAAGGCGACAATTTTATGCAAAAATAAAAAATTATTCAACATTAAAAAAAAGTCTGTCATGTTGACACATGACAGATTTAGCTTAATTCACTAGCAAGCCGCTTAAAGTTTGTTCGAGAACAAATTCAGGGGGCTCAGCAGACTAAGCCTAAAAGCCGAACAGCTTAGAACCAGTGGAACAAGATAATCGAATAGATTACTATTCAGTAGCTTTTGTCATATCATAGCCTTTCTTCTTAGTCCACAAAAATAAAATAAAATAAAATTAATACCAACAGCTCTAATTTTGAACAGTAGTAAATACCATATGTTATTATAATGTGAATACAACTTATGAATAAATGACTTAAAATGTCACTTTGATGTGGTACATTAATGGTAAGAAATGCTAAAGTCAAAAATAAAATTGAATATCTTAGTCAAATATGATTTTATGAAGAGACAAATATTCTGATTGTCGAAAAAACTTGAGATATTATCTACGACAAAGTAAGGAGTGGAAGCAAAAGAACACAATTAAATTTTGTAGTCTTTTTGTTAATTAATTTGCATGCTTGATTAGGGTTCATTTCATCTTATCTATAAGGAAGGATCGAAAGGGCAGAGTACGTAGAATAACCTCTTTAGAATAGTGGTAAGTTTCTCAAGAAATATAGTTTGATTGCTATTATGTGACTTTGAGAAAAGCTTAGAGATAAATCTTAGAAGGGTGAATAAAGGAGATATCAAATAGTTTATATTATATCGAAGAACTGGCTAATCAAGTTTTAGACTCGAACAACATGAGCCAAAAAGTAATGTTGTCTTGTTCGATTATATCGAGCCAACAGTCAAACTATTATTAGTTAAGAGGAGGAATAGATAACAGGGATTGGTATCCGTGTGGAGGAAGTTAGGCGACATCGTTGTATGTGAGACAACTAAATTGTCGATGTCAAATTCTCGGTAAACCCTAAACCCTAATTGTCATCTGCATTTGTACCCTTGGAGACAACGAAGACGAAAAATAAGAGAAAAATTGGAAAAGAAGAATGCCAAATTTTAACATGAAAAACTCAATTGAGAAATATCACATTTTTTATGTCGCTCGAGTAAATTACTAATTTTTTTTAATTACTGGACGTGCAAGCTTTACGATGGTAAAAAATAGTTCTAAATAAACACATTTATTTTCTTTTAAATGTTATTTGAGTAATTAAAGATCATTTGGGGAGTCAATAACATATTCCTCATTTGTTGAAACTGTCACCTATCAAACTTTATTCCTCATTTGTTGAAACAGTCACCTATCAAACTTGCTGAATGGGGACCTATTAAAATATTGGGGGATTTACATAGAGAACATTGAATTCATAAGAAATTACGCATTTCACCATTGTTTAGTAAATATTACTAAAATCACACTTCATTGTTTAGTAATTACGAGTTTCACATTTCTGTTGGCTTCAGTCAGAATCTCTGTTTAAAATGGAATATTCTGTTTTCAATTTTTATCTTATTTACAGAATTGCCATCAAACTAATTTTTGAGGAATTTACGCTCGAAGCAGCGGATGAAAAGCCCTAAATCTATTCGGAGAAGAAGAAGAATATGCAGGAGGAGAAGAAGAAGGAGATGCAGGAGGAGGAGAAGAAGAAGAAGATGCAGGAGAAGAAGGAGATTATCTTCACGTCTTTTTTTTCACTTGTATGGCGAGATCATTTTCTAGATTTAATATAAATGAGATAAAAAAATCAAAAAATACCCTCGAACAGCCTAAAAAAGACCACATCGATCTAATTTAATGGAAAGAGTGATAGCTTACTCTTCAAATGATCCTAATTTGATTAGAGAATTAATTTTTATGTAGATTGATAAAATTATTTTAATATTAAAAATTATGTATATATGAAATAAAATTAATTTTTATGTTAAAAGTTATATTATGTTGAGAAATGAGTATATCCGAAAGAAAGTTAGTGTTGTACTAATTATTTTTAATATTAAAATTTATGCTTGCTGTAAATAAAGATATTAAAATTTAAGATAAATTTACATTAATAACAAAACTTTCTCTTTAGCGGTTTTGAAGCGCGTCGTCAAAAAAGATGACACGTAACACGTTAACCGCGCATTGATCCACGCGTTTACCACAACGCAAAAGTTGGTCAGTTATAATATTTTTTCTTTTTTTTTGAAAAAGTAAATTAAAAAGGTCAACTCTTAGCCAACGGAAAATCATGTTGAAAATCAAACAAAAAAATAAGGACAAATTTCACCCAGGTCCCTGAGTTTAAGGGTTATTATCACTTAGTTCCATATTTTTTAAATTATATCATCGGGATTCCTAGGTTTCAAAAAGTATCATCTAGGTCTTTTTTAAATTTTCTTATTATTTAAAAATATACAAATTACTATTATACCCTTACCCTCCTTCTCTCCATCAGATCTGGCAGTTGTGCCACCCCGCGCCGCCTCCGGCGGCCTCGCGCAACTGCACGACACCGGTTGCCTGCGGTCACGCGGCGCGCAGCTGCCTCCAGCGGCCCGGCACGCAGCGGCCGCTGGCCGCCCGAGGTCCCCCAGCTGCACAGCGGCCGCGTGGCACGCAGCGGCCCGGAGGCGGCACGGGGCGGCGCGGTGAAGGTGCGGCTGCCGGATCTGGTGGAGAGAGAGAGGGTAAGGGTATAAAGATAATTTTCATATTTTTAATAATAAAAAAAATAAAAAACGGACTCAGACGATAATTTTTAAAAACCTAGGGACCCCGATGATAAATTTAAAAAATATGGACCTGTGTGATAATAACTCTTAAACTCAGGGACCTAGGTGAAATTTGCCCAAAAAATAAACATAATAAAACATAAGAAGACGGTGAAAGACTGAAAGGTGAGCAACAGGTCCACATCAAAAGATTCATTTTAATTATAAAAAATAATATATTTTATTATTAAAAATAAAATATTATATATATTATATCACAATTTTATTAAATTATAAATTTTACAATATTTTTGAATAAAATTATATTATACTTCAAATTTTAAACTTTAAAATCACATTAACACTAAAAACTAAATTTTAAATTCTAAATTTAATTCTATAATTTTAATTTTTATAAATTAATTATATATAAAATTTACTTTAATTATGAATTATATAGAATAAAATGAGATATATGAAAATATATTAATAATTTAATTAATATTTTTTTTTTAAAAAAATTATATACAGTATATAATTTTATAAAATTTTGATATAATATATATAATATTTTATCTTTCATAATAAAATATATAATTTTTATAATTAAAGTTTCCTGCGTGTAAATTCTCATACCTATATTCAGCAAAAGTTGTTGATTTTTTTAAAAAATAATAATAATGATATTCTGGAATTTTAATATAAATATCTCTCTAGCAATCTTTGAAAGAAATATAGTTTACTCAGCATCAATGTTTGAAGCTTGATTAAATAATAACACTGTCAAATCAATCTAATTAAAAGATATTTGATTCAATATTATCCTAATATTATATTATATTATGTATAAATTAAAATAGTTATTTAATTTGATGATATTTACTGTATATAATATTATAAAAAATTATAAAATTATTACTTAAAAAATAACATCAAGATGTTAGAGCATTTATATGATATGATAAAACAACGAGCTATAAGCCCCCTAAATAAAATTTAGAAATATTGATCCGCGATTAATGGTATGTGAGTCATCGAGTGTATATGCGAGTAACATTTCAAAAAATATGACGTAATGGCAGCACCAGCTCGTCGCGTGATTAACAAAATTTTTTTTTTATTATTCTACACAAATTCTAATATAAAAAAATATTATTTTACTTCACATACTCAATAATTTTCAATAAAACAAGTAATTTTATTTCACATCCTACATCAAAATACTTAATTCGAATATTTTAATCTAGAATATGAAATAAAATTGATATTTTTATTGAAAATTGTTGATTATGTGAAGTAAAATGATATTTTTTATATTAAAATTTGTGTAGAATGAATAAAAAAATTTATTTATTACTATTATTGTTGTTTTTTAAACTAGTACTATTGTAGTCCTAATTTTGGTCCTCGCACCAAACAGGGCAGATGACATAATTCATAAACTTCACATATAAATTAGAAATAAAATAAGAAAAAAGTATACTAGAGTTCAAGGCTTAGAAACAAGCATTTAAGCAAGCTAACTCAACAAATTAAATGAAAAGATTTTTATGGTATTTTTACGAGCAACTAAAAGCTAACAAAAATCTCAAGTTACTTGAAAAACTAAGTAGAATTACTAGAGTTAAACTTCAATGTAAAATACTTAGACCTAGGATGAAAATTAAGAGAAATCGGAAGAAAATTTTAATGTGTAAAGAAAATTCCAAAAATAAAAGCAATTGAAGGGCCAAATTATATTTTTTTGTAAAAAGATAAAGATAGGGAACCAAATTACATTGTTTGGTCTTAGGAGTTGGGATTTAAGATTAAGGATAAGTGAAATCAGGATCAAACTATATTTTTAGAAATTAGAATGTAAGAAAACAAATAAGAAAAATTAAGGGACCAAGTTATAATTTTTGAATTATAATTTTTGTTGTAATGAATTAGGATATAATATCAATATTAAGAGAAATTGAAATTTCATATTATAATTCTTGCAAGGAGATAAAATTTATTTTTGGGATCTAAATCAAAACTAATTTGGATCAAAATCAAGACTTATAGGAAATATGGAATCAAATTATAATTTCTACAAAGAGATAAAATTAAAGAATTAGCACCTAATTTTAACATTAAAAAATTAAGAGCCCAGATTATTTTTTTGTTAGGAATTAAAATGTAAGAGTAAGTCTAAGAGAAATTGAAAGGCAAATATGTGATTAAATTGAGCTAAAGTTTTAATATAATTAAAAGAAGATTTAGATAAGGAGAGGGGAGAGAAATGAGAGCTTTGTGGTGGTGAAAATTTGGAGAGAGAGAGAGTATGGATGGCTATGATTTTGTAAGCAGATAATGACAAAGGGTTTTCTTATCTAAAAATGAAGTTTTTTTTTCTTATCAACAAAAAAATACTGAAGCTTTTTAATATACCATATATATATATATATATATGTATATATATATGTATATATATATGTATATATATATGTATATAT
>KZ451955.1:266818-318018 GCA_002786265.1 Apostasia shenzhenica
TATATGTATGTATATGTATGTATATGTATGTATATGTATGTATATGTATATGTATATATATGTATGCATGTATATATATGTATGTATGTATGTATATATATATATATATATATATATATATGTATGTATATATATATATAATTATAACCAGTAGACCTAACTTTAGTGCATGATGTATGTGGCATACGCATTTATAGTAAATTACTAAACAATGAAGTTAAGAAAAAAATCAAAATTTTATTTAGAAAAGAAATAATAATAATAATAAAATCAAGATATCAAGGAGATCGTGGTAGCATCACACAACACTGAAACAACCAGAATCTTGCACTTCTCAAAAGCCAGGGCAAAATTGAAAAATCGAAACATGTCAAACTCTTTGACGTCAATTCCACAAATAAAAGAGTAAGAAAAAAATTAAAATTTTATAAAAAAAAGGCTAAAATTTGAAAAAGAATAGTCAAATAACAACAGCAAGCACATTTATCCACCAACTATCAAAGAGAAAAACACTAAAAAAATAAAAATCAAAACTGAGATGAGACTCAAAATCATGACGGCTTCTCAAGACGAAGGAAACCAAAACCTGAAACTACAAATACTAGAAAGGTACATTTACGCATTTCCACGTGGCATGTGCAGAAATGCCACGTGTCCATTCAGCCGTTCCGTTACGCACCTACAAGTCCCCAACTGCCGCCCTCGGCTGCCTGAGTAGCTTGATCAGCGCCTCAGCCTGAAATTGGAAAACCAACTCCGTCAATTTCGAAACTGACGGCGTCAGGAGACGGAAATTAAACGGAATCGCAACTGAACATGGGGACCTTCTGTTTGGCGCGGGAGGAGCCGGACTGAGAAAGGCCGACGAGCGGCGGGATGACGCCCTCACGGGCAGCCATGTCGCAGCAGCGAACGTTCTCCTCGCACATGAGGAGAAGTGAGGAGGCGGCGATCTCTTTCTGGCGACGGCGGCCGTCTTCTATGACGTCGACGAGGACGGGGATGCCACCCTCCTCCACTGCCGCAACGCGGCCCTCCGGCACGCCTATGATGGCGTATAGAACGTAGGCAGCCTTTTCTACCACGCCGGATTCGGGATCCGCCATGAGATCGAGCAGGGGGCGGATGGCCCCTGCCTGGACGGCGCGGATCTTGTTCTCCGTAGTGGAGCAGAGGGAATAGAGAGCGGTCGAGGCATCCTTCTTCCCGCGGAGGCCGCCGTTCTGGAGGAGATTAATGAGGTGCGGGATGGCGCCGGATCGGCCGATGGAGATTTTGTGCTCCTCGATTTGAGAAAGACGAAGGAGAGCGCAAGCGGCGTTTTCTCGGGCGGCCGAAGTGCCCGCCTGAAGGGCGGAGATTAGAGGCTTAATGGCGCCTGCAGCAGCGATTAAGTCCTTGTTCTCGTCGCAGAGGGATAGATTGAGGATCGCGGTGACGCCATTCTCCTGGAGAACCGGATCAGAGTGGGAGAGAAGGGAAATCAGAGGTGTGATGGCGCCAGCGCGGGCAATTTTGAGGCGATTATCCTGCTTATGCTTGGCGAGGAGACGAATTTCCATGGCAGCGCAGCGCTGGACTTCGAGGGAGGCGGACGGAGATTCCAGATGGGAGACCAGCCCGCGGACGACTTCGTCATCGTATTCGGCTGAGCAGGAGATCAGATGACGGTGGAGCAGGCCTGAGTCGGCGGCGGAGAACTCGTCGGAGCGGTCGCTATTGCAGTCGCTGAAGGCACAGGATGAGACACCGCTGTCACTCAAGCTCCGCCCCATGTCCCTCACCGCGTCCGGATTCTCTGCCTTCGGGTATGCACCAGATATAAAGTGTTGATCTCCCTCCTGTCTCTAATCCAAGGCGAAGGTGATGAGCAACGACCGCAAAGATTGGATTGTAGACGAGAATGAGGGCCAGGACGGCCTTCGTCGGCGTCTTCCGCCGGAGCTCGGGGAAAGTAGAGGATATAAAAGAAAAAGGGGGTTAGCATTACTGGATTAGATGGGCGAAACGTGCGATGGCTGCGCACTTGTCACTGACCGGCGCGGTCGCGTTATCTTTTGTAATAAACTTCTTAACAATACTCTTATTTACAGTTTAAACCCCGAATGATAATTTTCTTTGGACATATGTAAAAGAAAAAACAATTAAAAAAAACTTATATTAAAAAATGTATAACGCATATATCTCGCTGGAATACAATAACATGCATATCATACAAAATAATTTTTAAAAATTTACAAATTTTTATTTTACAATTTACGTAAATAAATTTTTTTATAACTTGTATATTATTTCTATAGAAAATAATTTCTAAAAAAATTATTTTTAGAATACTGTTGAATAATTGTCACGAAATAGTTATTCCTTATATAAAAATAACATTCATCATAAAAACATATTCGTCCATATTTTTATTTAAATTGGTGATTTAATCTATTTAATTTTAAAATTAGAGAAATTAAAAATACACATAAAGGCCAAAAACTCAATTGCTATTTACCCTAAAATAAAATATATAATTTAACAGAGCTTTAGTATTTTTTTCCACCATAAAAATTTGATCAACATAGGTAATGTCATTGACTTAACTTTGTGTTCGGATACCCATCTTTGTTTGAAATTGCAAATCCATGGATATTAAAACTAAATGAAATATAAATATTTTACTTTGTTTTGAAAAAAAAAATCAAAAATTTCTATAATTACATGAAACATTTCAAAAATTATTGATGAATAATTCTATTGTTATTATTATTATCATCATCAATTCTATAATTATTTTTATCTCCCAAAAATTAATTCTAATATCAATGTAAGCAAGTAATTCAATGCTATTTAGACTATAATTAATTTTATGATCTATTAATTATCTTGCAATCTAACATTTCACTTGGCTGAACTTTTCATATATCAAATAAATATTGGTTAAATCCACCATAATTATAGTGTTATTGAAGTTCAATTTGAATTTAATGCAAAATATATGAAGTATTTACGTATATAATTTTTCAAACTTCTAACTTATATGTTTAAACATAATATCAATTTTTATGTTTTAAAGAAAATTTGTAAATTTCTCAAGTGATGGACATAAATTTTATGGTTGAATTGGAATTATTCATCGAATGTGAAGTGACAGACGTAAAGATTCATTTTTTGTTAAAGTTTCTATTTTAATAAAACATTGAGAAATAAATAATAAAGATAATTAATTTGAAGGTCGATATGTAAATATTCCTATTTAAAATGTATTTTATATATTTTAACAATGTTTTACAATTAGAGGTCTAGAATTTGATAAAATATTATGCAAATTATTAATAATTTGTTATAGTTTACTCATAATTATATTTTAGTTCACATTTTTTTTAAAATCGTACACTTAAATCTCTAACCTTTTATATTATTCTTTAAAGTTTCTAATTTAAAATAGAAATTTAAATGTAAAGAAATATAGGGTCCCTACAGTTTAATTTATGGTCTTATGTGAAAGCTTTTAATATTTTATAAAATTATATATATTATTATTAAATTAAATAAATATTTTTTAAATAATATAATATTCACTTAGCCGTTAGCTGACTTTAAAAAAAGTTTTCTTCCTCTATGAATGATTTCTACAATTTTTTTTTTCATTTTAAACCTTGTAATACTTGTACATAAAATAAAAATATTATAACCTAAAATTTAGACGTATATTTGGCATTACAAAATTAGATAAAATTCGTAGGTCATTTTTCTCAAATTTAAAGAGTTTTTTTCTTTATTTTTCAGACTTATAATTTATACATTTACCTCTCAAACTCAAATAGACAAAATAATTTAATTTGATTTTCAAGTATTTATTGTGGTTGTGTAAATTGTATACTTTATGTATTAATTAAAAATTTGAAAATTATAATTGTGGGGACTTGAAGTATACGTGTGACCTTTCAAAAAAATAAATATTTAATAATTCAAATAATTAATTTTTGATACACTCACTGTCGCAGTACAGTCTTCCACAAATAAATATTGCTCAGTTCACACTAATTAAAAAAACTTCTAAGCACTATAACATTTTCGTAAATAGGTTTGGGCCAAGGCACCACTCTTCTACTGATAGATACCGATTAAGACTCTTGTATAATTACCATTTTAATTTATAAAATATTCTTAATTATACAATACTCTCGACTCTCTGGGGGCATTTTTGAGAATTAATTTCTCATAAAAACTATCGAATTATGGTATCTGACATTTCTGAGATCTTGAGTCATCCACTTTGTAATGAGGGTAACCCTAATTATTCGAAACGGCGTCAACGAAAAACATAATCGGGGAGATTGTGCATTACTTAATAGCTAGTGAAATCAACTATGAACTTATTTATAACGAGGCCTCAACCTAAAGATCTAATTGTAATTTACCACACTGGATTGGTCAATTTGCAGGTCTCTGTGATATGACGCTGTGAAGACAAGATATGAGACTACATTGATACCACAATTTTTTTAACATTAAAAAATTTCATAAATTTTTAAAAATAATTGCATATTTATTACTGAAATTTAATTATTATATATATATAATATTTAATATTTTATTACTATAAATTACTACTAAAATTATACGAAAATTATAAATTTTATTATTATATGTTATAAATATAAATTGCCTATAAAATATAATTTTTATAACATTTTTAATAATAAATATATAATATTTAAAATTTAAATATGAAATATATAAAATAATAAAATATAGTAATATATATGAAATTATGTTTCATTTTTATATATAAAAATGGATTACTATAAATTTTTGGCATCTTATAATCAGGAAAAGCAGAGCCTGATGGAGTTGACTATGGCAAGACTTAAGTCAACTTTTTGACCTAGATAAATGTATGGTAACGGATCATTACCTAATTTATAGTTTTAATAGCATATGTTTATAAATTAAATTAGTTATATGAATGTTGTGTAAGAAATTATACAAAATTTTAATAAAAAAATTAAATAAAATTGATAATTATATTAAAAAATATATTAGATGTGAAATAAAATTAATTTTTTACAGTGAAGTTCAATGGGAGTAAAAATTGACAAAATGCAATTGTGATCAATGCATTAACTTTCGTTGGATCATTTTTCGGGTTGCCGTTTTGTCGAATGAACCTACTATTAATTGTAGTAACACGTGTAAAACTATAATTTCAATTAAATTTAAATAAACTTAGCTAGTCGTTCAACGGTAGAGTTGTGGAAATTTAGAGTTTATTCTTCTCTGGGCTTAGAAATTAAATCCTCTTGATTACATAATATTTCTATATTTTTTTACAATTACGAGCGGATTCGAATCATGATTCAAGCCGGCTAAAAATCGAGTCATTTCTAGCCGAGCTGGTTGATTTGTGATGTTTATAAGATTTTGAAATATTATTAATAAATATGCACTGAAATTAAATTTCCAAAGGATTCTATAACGTATGTAAATAATTAAATATTATTAATTTTGTGAAAAAGAAACGTGAAGGGCTTTTATTTCCGCGGCTTCGTTGACTCGTAGCTTCTGACGCTTTTGTGTTTTTTTTTTTTCTAATTAGCAAAAATAGAAAATTGGGTAAATTACATTCAAGTCACTTAATTTAAAATATAATAATATTCAAATTTATACCATCCCCTCTCTCTCATCCTGCTTTCTCTCTCTCTCAGCTCGCTTTCTCTCTCCACCGGTGAATGGGGGGCACCTCCACCTCTCTGCTGCCATCGACGGCGTAGAGATAGAGCAGGAAGAGAGAGAGAGAGAGTGGGAATGAGAGAGAGCGAGAGAGAGATTAGGGTGATGGGTGGCCCGCTCTATCGTTGCAAAGAGAGATGGAGAGCGGGGATAAGAGAGAAAGAGAGACAGAAATTGGGGGGGAAGCGGCCCCCTTTCGCTACCATCAGCGAGGTTATCGGCTCAAAGAGAGAGACAGCTAGATGAGAGAGAGAGAGAAATTGGGGGCAGGCAGCCGCTGGCGAATGGCCCTCCTCCGGCAATCTTCCCCGCCTCCTCTACCACTATCGACGAGGCAATCATAGTAGAAAGAAAGAGAAAATAGGTAAGAGAGAGGGAGGGAGGGAGGGTATAATTAATATTTTAAAAAAATTAATAATAAAATATTTAGAAAAAGATCAAGATATTAAAATTTTAAAAATTAGGAACTCAAATATTAAAATTTTGAACTTGAGTGTTATTATATACAAAACTCAAGAGCCTGAATATAATTTACCCTTAAAAGTTTTATATAAAATAATACTTTATATTAGTATTATTTATTCAACTTTATATAATCATTGAATGTAAACAGGCAATATTTTGAGGTAAAAAACTATCCAAGTGTAACAACAATTGCATGATCCAAATTAGGCCCTTGAAAATAGCATGGAACTTGAAGTTTGCTCGAAATTTATTTGAATTTAGGCTCTACTCGAATTGAGCTACGAGCCAACACTCCAGCTCAAATTTCATTTCGAGTAGAGTTCGAACCAGGATCGGCTCGCTTGATATAAACTCTACCCCAATTATTTATTTATATAATATTAATAGATATTTATATGTTATTTTATGTATTTATAATAATTTTGATCTCATTTAGTTGGAATATGTTTTAAGGAGATTTAAATTTTTTGAAATAGAGAGAAAAAAAATTAATATTGTAATGTAAATAAAGTAATTTTATTATTAAGTATTGTGATAAATACGAAAAGAAATTAATTTTTTTTATTAATGTAAAATAAAATTAAATTTTAGGCCTCGTTTGATTTGAGGGTTAAATTTTAGACAAGAAAAAAATATTTTATCTTATAAATTTAATATAAAAAAATTTAGTTTAATATTAAAAAGTGTGTAAAATGTGAAATAAGGATAATTTTAATGTTCATATTTGTGTTAGATGTAAAATAAATTTGATTTCTATAGTTAAAATTTGTGTTGAGCTAAAAAAAGTCCGAACCAAATTAGCCCTTAAAGTTAAAATTTGTGTAATACACGAAATAAAATTAATTTTTAATATTTAATTTGTATTTGATGTGAAATAAATATAAAATATTAATGAAAATATTTTTAAAAGAATTTAATATTTTTTAGGGTTGAAATGCCAAAATGTATAAATTTCGAGCTGACTTACAAAACATTTTGAGTCGGATCAAACTAGAACGATTTTGAGTTCGAGTTAAGCCAATCCCACAGGCCAATTTAATTGAAAAAAATTTTAGCTATAACTAAAATTTTTCATAACTAAAATCTTATTTTATTATTTTAAAAAAAATAAAATAATATTTTATATTTTATTATAATAAATTTTAAAAATTTTTACATACAGGACATGAAATTTATACGAAATAATAAAAATATATATTAGAATTTAAATATTAATAAATTTATACATTTTAATTTATATATAATATTATAAAATATATGAAATATGTGAAATATGTGAAATATGTGAAATACGTAAAATTTAAATGAATATAGTGTGATAGTAGTAATATTTACAAATTGATGATGAAATGCGTAATTTCATGTAAATTTCATGTCTTGTATGTAAAAACTCTTAAATTTTAACATTAAATAATCACTTTATTTTATATTCAATGTAATTTTTAATATAACTAATTTATTTTATTTCACATTATACATATATTTTTTAAATTTCTATTAATTTTTTTTAAATTATCTTTTTTTTTCCAACCAAACGAATTGAAAGATCATTAATCCAGAAACGATTTAGAGGCATAACACTATAAAATTCGATTCAAAAAGCTGGAAAAAAACAATCCCAGAAACCCAATCAGCAATGAAATTGGGGGATGAATTAAAGATTTGAAGTGAAATACAATAAACACATAACAGCAGCCATATTGAGAATGTTGTCAAATTAAGGAAGAAACTCACCTTAATTTGAAACTAAAGCTGAAATAAGCAAGAAAAATAAATAGATTTAAGGGACTCAATCGCCAAGAACCGTATATGAGAATTTCATCTCGTACCGCTCAAGCTAAAACATATAAAATACTGGTTTCTGCAGGGAGGTCTGAAAAGGCGCAAGACACATAGCCGCTGCTTTTCAAACAACTAGGGGGACAGAAGAGAAAGATGGTACGCAAAAACTCAGACAGAAGAGTTCAAGTTAGATCTGCTAAGATCGGCGTCATATACATAGTTAGCACATTCGTCATAGTTAGCAGCTCCGTATCAATATCATGATCATCATCGCTAATCAATCAAAATCCGTCACCCAATTCACACTAGAAAAGAAACAGAAGCCATTAATTTTCGAAGACGAATTTTTTGATGCACCGCTATCTTGAATGAAAAGTTCTGGGAAGCGACCTGCGAGTGGAAAAACAGTTTTCCACCCGAATTATTCATGATCTACCAGTTTTGATCGCGCCCAACCAGCCAATCCAACACTTCAAAAACATTAAATTATCGACTTGAATCAACCTAAAGGCGAACGCATAATATGTGATCCAAACCGAACTTATTTAATAAAAGAATCAACCGGGATCAGGCCTGGGTTGAAATATCAGCATACGTAAGAAAGCTGACCTTCATATCTCTAGCAATTGAAGGCAGCCATTTCTCTCCTCTGATCCTTTTCAGTTCTGCAACTCTCTCTTCTTCCTTTTTGGCTGCTGCCTTTGCCGCGGAATCCCTAGCTTCCCATCTAGCTAGCGATCTCCGGCTTGCAGCTCTAGCAGCAGACATTATTTCGGGACCATTGACAGCAACAGATTTCATCTGACGCCGAAACTGTAAAAATTAATAAATTGCATGTTAAAAAGTAGCAACAGAATGATGAAATGAAGGGGAATCATATGCCCCCCCACTCTACCTATTTAAGCCCACGCCACATGTAAAAATCTGGCCACTGATGTACAAGCTCCATTAACTATTATTTGTAAATTAGAATGTAATTATGTCAGAGTTAGCAACCCAACAGGAAAAGAGAGAGGCGAGACGGGGGAGAGAGATGAGAGTGGATGGCGGGGGAAGAGCGCGTTAAGGAGTATAGCGAGAGAGATGGGAGAGATGGATAGAGAGAGGCCACGAGTTCTGAGTGTTGGAGAACATAAAATTCATTCCAGAGACAGAAAAAAGAGGAAAGTAGAGGGGAGGGAGGAAGATTTTTGAACTTAACAAAGTATTCTTAAGATATTCTATACGACAAATAACCAAGAATCCAAGATGAATTGTTGGATTGGGTTGGTCCATCTTCACGTGGATCCTAACATAATATCTCATTTACTTAGGCCCTTTTCTGCAAAAGTGGAATTAAAGAGGGCATTTGGTTGCCAACTCTGCACCACCACAAGAAGCTCAAAAGCTATTGCAAAAGAAATAGAGAGAAAGAAGAAAGGAGGAGAGGAAGAACAAATCGAAGGCGTCTTTCTTGCATACTTGCCATGATTAAGAAGATCTACTCTGTGTTGCTAGCTCAAATCGGTGAAGTTTGTGTTTCCCCGTTCTTTATTTTTGTGACCACATTTCCTAGCTCTTTTTATTTATTGTTATACACTGTGTTGTTTGGTGAATATCCCTTTTTCTAGTAATCCACCTTGTTGATGATGAAATTCATGTAATCCATAAGTTGTGATGAAGTACTGATTTTCTAGGTTTCCTACAAGAGTAAATATAAACATAGTAGAGATTTGGGGGGAATAAAACCCATGATTTTCCCTCAAATCCTTCTAAAAGAATATTGAGTATTTTCTTGAGCATCTTAGTGTATTTGACTGTGGTGTGCAAATCATGTGTGTGCGTATAGGCTTGTCAATAGATAGGATCATGAGTCGATCTGATCCGAGTTCCAATCCAAATAAAACCCAAAATGGATTTTTTTTAACCAGCCAACCCGCCGCTTTATTAGCCCAATTCATTTACAAATAAATGAATCGGATACGAATCATCATTAACTAGACCTGTTTATGTAATTTAATTTATAATTCATATAGATATACGGTATGACTAATAATTCTTTTGTAGAGAGGCTTAAATAGATAACACCACTATAATTAATCAATAAAAAATTCTTATAAATTATATCAGACCGCAATATAAAGTGCACTTATTTTCATAATTTTTTCTTATATATAAGTTTATATTTCGCTATATATATATATATGCGTGTGTGTATTACAAACATTTATATTGATGTTGAAATAATCAAATTCATAAAAATAAAATTCTTTTATTTATTCTCAATAAACTTAACACTATTCTAGATTTGACTATAAAAAAAATACTTCGAACAATGGCTTTCATTGTAAATGGATCAAACCCGAAAACCTGAATTCTGACCTGATCCGATTTTTGACCCAAAAGGATCCGGATCGATCATGATCCAATCCAATGTATAACCCAATCAGATATGGATTCAAATCCGGGTCGGGGTTAACCCACAGGATCGAGGTCGACCCAACCTGAATACGATCTATTGACAGGCCTATGTATGTAAGTGTATTTGATTGTGCACAAAAAGGGGTAGATTTGATATGCTCAACATAGGAAATACCCTAACCCTAGCACCAGGGGCATCCCATTCAGGTTTAATATGTCATTATGACAGATGTCAGTGGCCCGTATATCATTCCCCTAAATACTAAATGAATTTACCTTCTTTGATTTCTCATCAATCTCCTCTCCTGGAAGAATTCTAGGTTTCTTTTTGGGTCCAGCATATGGATCTGAGAACATGAACAAGGAGCTTTAGTTTAGTACCTCAAAGTGAGAATGGAGTAATGCCATGAAGTCTTCTGCAATTACCTACAGGATCCAGCTTCATTCCAGGAGGAGCTTTTTTAAACAATTTGATAACTCCTCCATCCGATTGATGATGATCGTTATTAACAGGAATATGAGTTTCAACCAGCTCAAGTTTCTTGTCTAAAAGATAATCCAAAAGCTTTTGCGCCTGCCAGAAATCACAATATAATGTGGATTTGAAGAGATTAGATGTTCCTGGCAAGTATAGTTTGAGTGAAATATTGACTTTTCACATTAGCTAAGCATTCTGTTTCAACAAATTTTTAAATCAAAGGTATGTGATAATGGAAAACCGCTAACTTATCTGACGGTTACATAAATGGGAAAAAATACTACAACAATGCTCTCTGCCAATATTCTAATAAACATCAAACTATACTTTTTGCATAATCAACATCAACTAAATGGCAAAAAAATGCACTACATAAAATTTCGACAAATATGTTACAGCAGTATACTGAAAGGTTACTTGAAACACCAACAATGAAACTCAAAAATATCTTGAACTTCATTTTTGATGCTCGACCTTGCATTCGCTATCCTACCAATTCCTGTCGAAGAATAATGTTAGAGTGACATAAAATGAGTAATATGCAAGACATTTCTATTGGGCACAATTGTTCTCGTCTGCTAATATGTAATTTATAATAAACATGCTATGTTTTTCGTATTTTTTATTTCTAATTTTCATAAACATGCTACGTTTTTCACTCTATAATGTCTAAATATTGCCCATTAATAATCAACCTTCAGGGAAAACCTGGCCCGAAAACACAAGTTAAACTTTAACAAACAAGAGGTTTACAGTGAATAAAGGAACCATGAGATCATTAAGAAATCTACATCTAAGTTGACTAATGTAGTTCTTATTAGGAAAGGAGCTATCTGAAATAGCTATAGAAGCCTTTTTATGAGCTTGCTTCAACTTTTAGATGATAAAAAGTCCTTACCATATATTATGTTAAAAATAGATTGCATAACTTCATAGAAGGAAAATATAAGGAGTCTTGTATATGAATTAAAATGACGTTGATCATGTCACAATCTATAAATGGAACATCTTTTTAAATCCGGTCACCTAAGTAATGCTCCAAATCCTAATTGCGTTTATCCCATGATTTTAGGACATTATTTGAGAGGCTACACTATCACCAAAGAACACCATTCTCGAAAGTTCTGTTTTTTGGGAAATACCAGTTTTCAACATAAGTCCAGATCAATGTCCTTTAGAACACATCTCAAAAAGTTGTTATTTGTAGTAGTTTGCTAAAGTCAACATGCAATATGCGACACCTAGCCAAGTCTAGTCGAAACTTTGACAAGGTTGTCAAATTTTCGAAATTTGCTTTTGAAATTGGCCTTCAAACTTGGTAATTTACACATAGAAGCTTCGCCAGAATCAATGGAGATTTGAGAATTAACTTCTGTATTTTTGAAGCACTACATAAACTCTGCATGGGATAGGGTTAATTAACCTCTTTCAATTACTCTTAATTGGCTATAAGTCTGCATCTGGGTCAATGCTGTCATCTTTACTTCAATTCTTCATAATTGTTCTTCACATTCTCTTATGTCAAGAATGTAGCCATATTTTGGGTGAACCCTGTTAAACATTGACTTTTATTGCGCATGTTTTTCTTTTTTCAGTGAGGATTTCCAGTTTTCCACCATTACCATCTTGAGTCTTTCATGCATCACCTCAGTGTGCTCGACTTTTTTATCCTCAACACAGTCATATACTCTGAACTACATAGTATATATTTTTTGTTCCAATATCTCTTATAAAACGTCCAAAATATCTCTTGGCCTAAAAAAGAATTAGTTATTTTTTTTCTTATGGTTGCATCATGATGCCATTTTAATGGTTTTTAGAATGGATTCCTAGTAGTTTACACTAGAGACTAATAACAACATTAGAAATGTTATTCGCCATCTACAGCAAAAAATATGGCACTACGTATATTATTCAATTAAACCTTCCACAGAAACATTTATAATCAGGGCTTGGCGAAAACATTAATAGGAAAGATATACTTTGACAGTTGGAGCTGTAACTCAGGTATGCTTTATATCTAGAGAACAAATACCAGTAGATACCCTCCACATCAAACTTTTGAACATTTAGCTATCCAATTTTCTATTTGCACATTTTTTCCCTCATTATATATTGGAACATAGGTTTAGTTAAAAATAGACTTGGTCAAATAATAACAAACTTAGAGATAAGGGAACCCATTTATGCTACTATTATGTTAGCCATTAGTCATTAAAAGAGGTTGATGTCCATTTGGAGAATTGAAGCAATCACTGAAAGAGAGAGAACCACCTCATCTTCTTGGGGTCTTCATATAAGCCATGAATGTCATTTTGTAGAAATCTGTGCGTGATTACTGAGAAGGCTTCAAGAACAATTTGAATGATAATCTAGAAGAAGAAAATGGTTGTTTGTGTATCACACTTGAGATCAAGAACCAATTGATTAGCTAAAGTTCTCTTTGTATATATGTATAGTGCAGTCTCTCTCTGGCTCTCCCTGTCGATTTGTAGAAGCATCTCTCTAAGACCACGTGAATACAATATTCTTGTAGTTTGCATTATCTGTTTTTAGAATCTTATTTATTATGTTAATTAGCACAATTCACTGGGACAATAACACAATCTGATAATGCAAACTATTGTAGTAAATAATTTAAACAAGGTTTATGGTCTCTCTAGCAAAGACCACTTGAACCAACCAGCCTTTTTTCCGGCATTTACTGTTTAAAAAAACAAGCAAGATCCTAGCAAGTTAAGTTTCTATGGATCCAATACCACAAATCATTAGCAATATAGAAGCACTTCTAGCAGTAAACTCCCAAGAACTTCAACAGAAGATACAATGCAAACAACTCTTTTAAATCCATTTCCCATTATTATCAAACAAGTTATGCATCAGCATCATTTATTCTTGAAACATTGAGCAACTAACAGAGGAAGACAACAAAAACTTTGAAGCTGTAACGCACAAAACAGTTAGGAGCAGCATCCTCCGAAGGCAAATCTTGTGCATTACGAATCAAATTTCAGTTGCGCAGGCTTTTTGATACTAATTTATCATAGAAAATAAATATATAATCTCCATAAGCCTAATTACAGTGAAAAATGCAAGTTTTGCCGAGTAAAACACCCAGTTAAGAAGGTAGAGATAGACCTTAATCTGGTAGAGCTTGGGGAGAGGGGACTTCGCTTTGTCGTCCTCCTTCTCGTTGTCGAAATTGGCTTGGCGGCTCCAGGACGAAGCGCAGCTCCTGGCACTAGCACGAGGTTTATTGGAACAATTCGAGGAGGAGACGACGACGGTGGCTACCGAATCTATCGCAGCTTTCCACTGGGCATCGCCGTCTTCCTCTCCGCTGCTATCGTCGTCGTCGCCGCCGCCGAATTTCATCGGGTTCTTCGCCCTTCTAACCTTCGCAGGGTTCAGCTCCCTCATTAATTCGTTCGACTTCCCATCTAACAAGTTTTTAAAAAAAAAATTAAGTTTTTTTAAAAACTTATATGCATCCTATTAAAATCTAAAATCTAATTAATTTATATATTTAATATTTAAATTTCTAATATTATGTTTTACTCATAAAAATTATATAAAAATTACAATATTTATTATATAAATATATTGCAACTTTACATTATGAATTATACATAAAATAGTAATTTTTATATAATTTTATAATTAATATATAATATTAAAAATGTAAATATTAAATAAATAAAAAATCAGACTTATTAATATATGTTTTTCCAAAAAAAAATTACACTTTTAACTGACATATAATATATTTCTATACATATATAATTTGACTTTATTTAATTTGTTATTATATATATTCATGAGTAAATATTAGTTTTTTGCAGAAAATAAATTTTTTTTTTTTGAAAGGACAAAAAGGTAAATAAAAGTTCAAAATTTGTGTTATAGGATAAAATATTTCTATCTACTTGCTACTATTACTAAACTAAAATTCTTGCTGGGATAATTGCTTGTGCGTCATCTAAATTTTAAATATTTATTTACAATTATTTTATTTATAAAATTTAAATTAAGAATGTATTTAAAAATTGTAATATTAAAAATTTGAGATGGCTGTGCAAATATACCTTTTTAGGTGAATTAGGTGAAATTAAAATTTTAAATTTTAATTAATATTAATTAAAAAATTTAAGTACTTGTAAGATTATCTACTATTATGAGACTTTTACTATTTTTTTGAGCGAAAACGTTTAAACAAATATTTGAAATAAAAATGATTGAGTAATTTTAAAATAGCATTTGCAAAAAATTAAACAAAAATTATATGTATATATATAAATAATATATATATATACTTATATTTACTATAAATATAAATATATATAGTAATTTAATTATTGATATATAAGATGTGAAGTATATGAATACAAGTATTTCTCTTTTCAAATTATAATAATATATTATATGTGTATATATTTATTAGAAATAGATTTTACCGATACATTAAGGAGTAAAAGTATTGATCAAATTATATTTAATTAAAAACGAGTCATTGAAAAATTAACCTGTATAATTTGAAATTTTTAAAAATCTAAATCCATCTAAAAACTAAATAAAAATAAAACAAAATTATAAAAAATAGGAAAATTATAAAATAAATTTAATTATATTTATTTTAATTTTCTCAAATTTCTTGCACTTACATGATAGTTTAAAATTTTAAAGCAAATGTATATTTGAAATTAACTTTTCGATTTGATGCTTCTTTTCTTATCGTTCTTTATCAATTTTATTTTTCTTTATTATTGGCTTGATTTTATTAATCTTGAATCAAGATCATCTCAACGATTAACCTTCTTTCATCCTAAAAAGCTTAAGTACAATATGTACTAATAAATTGAAAATTAAGCGAGTATATCATTATTAATGTATTTATTATCATCAAAATCGATAAAAATTCAAATGGGTTAAACTAAATTATTTTTTAAAATTTTTTTTTGAATGCATAACAGTATTCATATTTAGATACCTACAAATCAGTTTTACTCCCTTCTAAAATAAACTCTCTTTTATAGGTCCTATCGGTGATTGGACACAAAACATCGAACTTAGATGCAAGAATTGAGAGATCGATTATTGAATCTTCTAACGAGTGATTGAATGATCAGCTGAAGTGATCGGTTCAAAAAAATTGGACTAAAAGAATGAACATACGATTCAAATCTTTGATTTGACTGTTCGGCCGTGATATCAAACAATCTAAAGTTGACTAAATCGTATGATTTGTGTTGCTAAAATCATGCTTTTTTAGTGTAGGGTAGTGCCAATTAGGCCTGTCAACGGATCGGATTCGGGTCGGGTTGACTCTGACCCGGATCCAAATTCATATATGTCGGATCAGGTTATACATCGGATCGGGTCATGGTAGATCCATATCCTCTCGGGTAGGAAATCGAATCAGTTCGGAACTCGGGTTTTCGGATTTAATCCATTTACAATAAAAGTAATTATTTTTAAGCAATTTTCATAATCAAATTTAAAACAATGTTAAATTTTTTGGAAATAAAATAAGAGAAGAATATTATATTTTTATGAATTAATTAAATATTTTAATATAAAAATTAATATTTATAATATATATACATATATATTGTGAAATATACTATAAATTATAATCTATTAATATAATCTGTGAGAATCATTTAATAATTAATTATAGTGATACTATTTACTTGAGTTTTCCAACAAAAAGACTATTAGCCACAATGTAATATTTCTGTATGAACTACAAATTAGATTATATAAACGGATCGAATTTTAAACGGGTCGGATCAATAGTGATCCATATCCGATAGTAAACGGGGCGGATTGACGGGTCAAAAAAAATTCATTTGAAGGTTTAATCGGATTGAAACTCTGATCGGATCGGGTTATGATCCGATCCATTGACAGGCCTAATGCCAATTACATCACTTTAGTTTTTCTATCAAAAAAAAATCATCACTTTTTTAAGTGACTCATTTGTAGCGATTCTATGTAAAAAATAAATTTATTTCATCAATCTTGTAATCTTATTCTTGAAATTCTCGAAGAATTTGATTTTCTCTTACTGTAGGATTATTATCAGACCAATTTTACAGCAAGTCGAAGAAAATTTGGAATAAAAAATTTCGAGATCGTCTTAACCCAAAATCAGTGCGAATTATCAAGATTTGAGTCCAGTCATTAAGTTAAAAATATAAGTATATTTTATATTTGATCTCTAATTTTAAAGAGAATAAGCATTAAATACATTTTATTTCTCCAATAATTCATCATTCCAACCAAAATAAAAATTGACTTTATGTGAGCATTATATATATTAAAATTATCTATACTATAAATGCAATTTCAAGTAAGCACGAAGAATATTTTTATAGCGAAAATTAGCTTGAAATTAACTCGAGTTAAAGATTTAATTTAGTTCACAGTAAGATTTAAAAATTTTAAATCAATTTTAAATCGATCATAAATTTGAGCAAATTAAGAGTCGCCATCTTTCCCAAGATTTTGGATTCTTCATATACATGTTGGTCATTTCATTGTTCTTTTTTGGGAAAATTAAACTTAGGTCTTTGAGTTTAAGGGCTATTATCACACAGGTTCACGTTTTTTTAAATTATAACATCGTGGTCCATAGATTTTCAAAAATTATCATCTGGGTCCTTTTTTATTTTTTTATTATTAAAAATATTAAAATTACCATTATACCCTTACCCTCCCTCTCTCCACCAGATACGGAGGCGACGCGAGGCTGTGCGATGACCATGCGGCTGCCAGATCTGGTGGAGAGGGAGAGGGTAAGGGTATAATGGTAATTTTAATATTTTTTAATAATAAAATAATAATAAAAAGAACTAGATGATACTTTTTGAAAACCTAGGAACTACGATGTTATAATTTTAAAAATGTGGACCTGTGTGATAATAATACTTAAACTCAAAGACCTAGGTGTAATTTGCCCTTCTTTTTTTATGATAAACATTTTATTATTCTTATTTTCTTCTCTAATTTTACATTGCATTTCCACGTAGCTGTTAATTATTTCAATCAATGTAACTTTTATCATGTTCAAAATTCGAAACTTGCCTAAATTTTTATAACTTAGGTCTTGTTTGGCGCGAGGACCAAAATCAGGATCAAAATGGTATTAATTTAAAAATAATAATAAGAATAATATATAAATTTTTTTAATTATTATGCACAAATTCTAATATAAAAAATATTATTTTATTTCACATACTTAATAAATTTTAATAAAAATATCAACTTTATTTCACATCGTAAACAAAAATACCAGATTTTAGTATTTTAGTTTAGAATGTGAAGTAAAGTTGATAATTTTATTGAAAATTATTGAGCGTGTAAAATAAAATAATATTTTTTTATATTGCCCTAAATGATGCATACACTAAATCTAACAATTTCTCAAGTAATAGAGAGAAGTGATTTGATTGTGACAGGGGTCGTAAAGTAGACTCTTCGTTTGGTTCGAGACGAGATTTTTGTCCAACACAAATTTTAACTATAAAAATTAATTTTATTTCATATCCAATAATATTAGAATCGAAAGTATTTCATATTTTACACACTTTCTAATAGTAAAATAAATTTTTCTTTCATTAAATTCAAAAAATAAAATAGTTTTTTTTTCATGTCTGAAAAAGAAGTTCGAACCAAAGTCAATATATTTATAATAAAATCTATTCAGCTTATAATTTATTTAATATTTATGCAATGATAAGCACTTAGATTTTTTTGATTTGTATATTTAAGGTTATTTATATAACGTATATTTTGATGAGATAAAAAATAAGTTCATTACTAATATGTAAAATTAATCAAAATATTGTATTAAATATAACATTATATATAAAATGAGTATTTAAATTAAAAAAATTAAAAATTAAGTTCAATTCAACTCAAAAATTGAGTTGAAGCCGAATAAATTTTAGTCAACTCAGTTCAAACTCGATAAAAAGGCACAAACTTGGTTCATCGTTGGTCTTTTACATGTCTAATTTGAGATTTAAATAGCTATTTTTTTAATTAGAAATATTAAATAAGTAGTTTTTTTTATGTAATTAACTAACTAGTTACACCATACTACACATCAAATTTTAAATATTTCCTCAGTTATAGATATGATGGTATATAATATATTCACTTAAATTGAAATAAAAAAAAGATATTGTTAAGACGAGATACAATCAGATTTTTTACGTGGAAAATCGGCTAAGCGGAAAAACCACGGCTCCTTTCGGGGAGGCTTAAAAATCACTAGAATCAATCTTTTCTTTTAGGATTACAATAAAAAAGCTGAGGGGATTTGAGGTAAAAAAAAAATTTGGGTCTAGCCTGCTCGAGGCTTTTCCCGTTACAGTGAGGTATTTATATCTTGATCTGCTCTGTAGAGTCATTTCAGCAGAATGAGCTTCAGCTCCAGTAACAGACCATCAATGTCTGCAGGGGGGCCACACCCTGGCTTTTGCTGTACAATGTACGGACAGTACGGTCTGACAGCAGGAAAGCTCATATCTCTTGAAAGCAGTATGGTCACTGATACTTCGCCAGGCGCTGGTCAGTTCTGATCCCTGTTGTTCCGGGTGATACTTTCTCATGTTCGACGCTGAGCGGTCGTGCCGTTGGTGCCACGTAAGCTTCCACGTGTGCGGTCCGGATGATTTGAGTGTGGATCCAGATGCAACAATACTGTTCTTTTTTTATAATAAAAAAATATATATATTCACTTAAATATGATAAAGTCGTTTTATAATTTATATGAGAACAATGTTTTTTTTTATATCACGAAAATTAATTTAGGACTTAGTGAAAATGAATGATATTCAAAGTTATCTCAATGAAAATTAGGCATTCATTGAGATTTATTAGTAGTGTGGAATTAATTAATTTGTCAACTACTTTGTCGGACGATGAAGACAAAATTAGACATCTTGGGCCCATTTGTTTAACTGTAAAAATTTATCACATCATACATAAAATTTAATATTAAAAATTAAATTTATTTCACATTCTATACATTACTAAAATAATAACTAACTTATATCACATCTCTCACATATTCTAATATAATAACTAACTTTATATCATATCCCTCACATATCTCAATATAATAACTAACTTTATTTCACATCATTCATAATTTTTAATAAATTTTTTTTTATTCAAATTTAATTTTAATCTTATTAAATTTAACCTTACAAACAAACAGAACCCTGTTATTAACTAACCAACGTACCACATGAGTGTCAAAAAAAAGTAAAAATAAAAATAAGAAAAAAAAAACCATATAAGTTGGAAAAATTCAAAACAAGTATAAGGAGTAATAGCAATTAGGTCCCTCTAATTTGAGCTTATATACAACTAGGTCTTTTTAATTTTTAAATTAATTAAATACCTCCTCTGCTTTAAAAAAATATAAATAGATCCTTTAGCATCAATTAAAATGCTCAATAAAGAATATTTTTCTAATTAATAGGTTAATTTAAATTTTATTTTCAACTAAAATATTAATTTAGTCTTTAAAATAATTAAATTAATTTATTAGTTAGAGAAAATATAGTCTATTGAGGCCCTTCGTTAATGTTAAAAGACTTATTTATATATTATCACAAATTAGATGACATATTTTGTTAATTTAAAATCTAGAGGATCCTTAATGCATTTAGGCCTGATGATTTTGTTTAAATGAGCATAATTAATTAATTAATATCGTTAGGCTTTTTGTTAAATAGAAATTACTCGATGGTCAGGCGACTTCTGTTATATGGAAGTCACCCGAATAACAGGCGACTTCTGTGACACTCAACCAAGGCTGCCTTGCTTTCTAGATGCTTTCATTTTAAAATTTTTAAAATACTAGTTTTACCACTACCCTCTCACTTCTCTGTTGCGCCTCTCTCTCTCTCTCTCTCTCTCTCTCTCGCAGGAGCATGCGCCTACATGAATAGTGATGGCCACTGGTGTCTACCCCCTCCACTCTCTCTCTCTCCCCCTCCCTCCCATGTAGGAGAATTTTTTGCGTGCACCGGTGCATGGTACACCAGCCCAATTAGCACACGACACGTGGATAAAAGTAGTCAGGCGTGCTGACGTGTCGTGTGCTAATTGGGCTGGTGTACCGTGCACCGGTGCACGCAAAAATTTCTCCCCATGTAGGCACGCACAGAGAGTGGCAGGCCACAGCGCCCGCCCCCTCGACACACACTCTCTTTCTTCTACGTGGGCAAAGCAACTGTGATGAGGTGACAGCAACGAGAAGGCGCCGGCAAGTCAAGTAATAATAGGGAATTTGAAATGAAATAAATTTAAAAATTTGAAAAAATCTTAATAGTAAAATTTAAAATATGTTAAAGTTAATAGTAAAGATACATTCTTTGTAATATTAGGTAAATTGTAGGATTTTTTAGTAAGTTTTTAAAAATTATAAATTAAATAATAATTATAGAGATATTTCAACAATTAATCTAATAAATAAATATAAATAAAACATCAGTGCATAGATAATAAATACGTGCATATTCATGTTCAAACAGGCAGTAGTCTGTATTTCAAGAGCCGAGTCAAATTGTTTATTCATAGATTATACCAAATAATTCTAGCCAAATAGTCTATATATAAAATAAATAAATAAATAAAATATATATATAGTAGATAGATATATATCTTTCTAGACCTATTCCCCCTAGAACTTTTTTTTAATATCATATTTGTTACTAAAAAAAATTCTTTGGTGGCAAATATAAAATTCTGTATCTTAGATATTAAAAAATAATGGATAAATTATACCCAGGTTCATGAATTTAACGCTTAATAACACACAAATTTATATTTTTTAAATTAAACATCAAGGTCCCTGAGTTTTAATAAAATATCAAATAACTTATTTTTTTATTATTAATATTTTTTAAAATTTCATTTTACCCCTGCTCCTTTTTCTCCTCCCGATCCTGGCCACGCGGCGTGTCCACCGGCGGCCGCCCAACTTGCCGACGTCCTCGCGATGCGCCGGCGGCCATGCGATCCGCTCACTGCGCCAGATCGGGAGGAGAGAGAGAGGCAGCCTCCCTCTCTCCTCTCAATTTGGCGCACGCGTGCGGGCCGCTCTGTCCTCGACGGCCGCACAACTACCGGCTGCCGAGCAGCCTGCGAGCGTGTGCCGATCGGGAGGAGAGAGAGGGGTAGAGGATAAAATTGTAAATTTAAAAAATATTAATTATAAAAAATAGAAAAAAATTCATTTGATAATTTATTAAAATTCAGGGACCCCGATGTTATAATTTTACAGATATAAATCTATTTGATATTAAGCGTTAAACTCAGAAACCTGGTGTAATTTGCCCAAAAATAATTAATAAATTAAAGCAGCTGACCGATAAATCCCGTGCATTTTATTCATAAAAGCACGTACTCATGTGATCTAGCTGTTTTTAATTTATTTTAATTATTTTTTAGGGGTAATTATATCTTAGCTCTAATTCCATTTCGTTCCACAATATTTCAAACCATTTTTAACAGAATCTATCTATTTTCATAAGTTGTATTTTTTATTTAAAAAATATGTTTAAACTAAGACATTAAGAAAAATAAAATGTTCGGGTTATATTGTGATTTTAAAAATATAAATATAACTAAAAATATCTAGTAGCTTAATAGTTATATTTGCCGGACGTCAAAAAGCCGCATTGAAAATTTTTTTTGGAAGGAGAGACTTATGTGAAATATTTTGGAATTTTAAACTTGTATGAAATAAATAATCTATCTCAGGAGCCCACATGTAATTAAATATTATTAAATTAAATAATTATTTCTTTAGAAAATATAACAATATTAAGATAATATTGAACCAAATGCTCTCTAATTATTTAAAATTAAATTAAATTATTTTAATATGTGATTTTTTATGGAATATATGTGGTTTTAATTTTTAAATTTTATTATCCTCTTCAGAGGATAAACATCAGAGATTCACTCCCTAACATAATTTATGTTCTTTATATATGAAGGTAATTTCGTTCTTTCACCTTATTTACTCCTCTCTCTCTCTCTCTCTCTCTCTCTCTCTAAGATAACCGGCGATGGGGAACTGCTACTCGGCCGGGACGGCGGCGATCCTCCAGCATCCCAGCGGTCGGACGGAGAAGATCAACCGGCCGCTGAACGCCAGCCAGATCATGGCCGCTAACCCCGGTTACTACGTCGCCATCATCAATCCCATCCCAAACTCCAATATCCCTGCCACCACGAACACCGCCGGCGCCAGCGCTCGCGCTCCGGCGAAGCACCTCAAGCTCCTCCTCCCCGACGACACCCTCCACCTCGGCCACCTCTACCGCCTCGTCAGCTTCCAAGGTCGTTCGACCCCCATATTTTTCTCACGATTTAAATTAATTATCCGTTCAAAATTCATGATAATTATATATAATCTATAGCTAGGCCGTTGGATTCTTATCTGATTGATCGCCATTGATTTCAGAAGTTCTTGGGGATTTCAAGACTAAGAAGCGACAGAGGTTGAGCAGAACTATCACTGCCTGCAGGGAAAGGCGGCGGATCGCCGCAAACCGCATGATTGACGCCGCCGAGAGCTCCTCGCCGGCCATCGTACGTTTAAGGTTTAAAGATAAATTATAGATATATAGATTTTTATAATTTATCTATAATTAGTTAATTATTATCATTTCTCGTGATCGATAGATTCCAGGGACCGGCCGCGGCGGCGGAGGACGGAAAGCAGACGCCCAGGAGGCAGCGGCGATGGATGCCATCTCTGCAGAGCATCGTAGAGGTCGCAGGCAGTTGAGTTCACCGCCATTGTAGGAGTTTAAAAATCTGAAATTTAAAGTTTTTTTTTTAATTTAAAAAAATAAAAGTCAAGCAGGAGAATTAATTGCCTCGATTTTTTTTTATTTTTATTTTTTCAAAAGGAGATTTTGCCTGGATTCGAAACAAAAGTTTTGAATTTTAGATGGACTTCAATGCAAATCTATTGCAATCAATTTAATTCTAAGGGAGCGTTTCGTTAAATGACATTTAGATTACATAACACTAAAATAACATCGAACCAAACGCCCTCTAAATCTATTTTAAATATCAAAATATGTGCATTATACATATTAGTTATTTACTTTAGACTGTTTGGCAACTGGCTAAAAAAAAATTATTTTAGCTATGAATAAAATCTTAAATTTATTTTTAAAAAGATTTAAAAAAATATTTTATATGTTATCCTACACAAATTTCAATATTAAACAATCACTTTATTTCATAATATTTAATATAACTAACTCATTTTATGTCATATCATACACATTTTTTGTAAAAAATTTTCAAATCATCTTTTTTTTCTCCAACCAAACAGAGCCTTAATGCTAGATTTCATATGTATAATACTTATTAAAATATATATATATATATATATATCTTATTCTTTTTATGTTGTATGTACTTTTTTATTGAATTTATATTTTATGTACTACATACATTTATTTAAATGTGTAAGAAAGAATTTTTTTGATATTTTTACATTTACAATATGATTAGCAAAATGTGATTGTATGGCATTTTGTATGTGAATGTGATCATACGTATTTGTGCACAAATATGTTAATCTTCTATTGCTCTTTCTAGTAGTTTAATACGTGCTCTATTTGATCCAAAGTACCTAAAAAATGTAAATTTATATGAATTTGGTTAACTTGATTCATTTGATTTTTCTAAGAGGAGGAAAACAAGATATTTTATTATTTCTTTGAGGTAAAAAATCTTCCTAATTATTAGATTTTAAATTAATCAAATATAAAAATTTAAATAATTTAATATGGTTTGAATAAACTTAATATTCAATTACTTTTGAAATTTTATTTTATTATATTGCTAATATTTTTTCAATATTTATGAATGAAAATTTTATTTATGGATTTAAACTATTTTGTTGGAGAAGTTTATTTATATATAAATAAGATAATTGTTACTGAAATTTTCTGTTTTGGATTTGAGATTTGTAATATTATTTTGAGGTATTAAATAATCTCCGATTTTGATAAAAGTTAGTGGTGAGTTAAATTATGAAGTTAGTGATCCAGTGGCGGAGCTAAGACCTCAAGCCAGGGGTCAAATAAATTAGTTATAATAACAGCATAAAAATTATAAAAAATTAAATTTCAAAATTAATATTAAAATTTAAAATTCTTACTGATAAATTCTTACTAATACAAATAATTTTTAAACATAACCTAATATAATCTTATTGATAAACGATTCTATTTTAAATTAACACAAATAATCAAGATATATCTCCACTAAGCTTCCAGATAAACAACAAAATTCTTCAAAAAATTACACAAATTTTATTTTAGGTCTTATTGGCTTGTTTTCTAATATGCAACCACTTCAAATTGCTTAAATTTGATGAAGTTTCAACTGTAGTTGTATACATTGTGCAGTGAGCACAAAAAAATTCACCAGTTAAAACTCAAGTAAAATAAATTTTTTTAAGAGAGCTGGAGGAAGAGAAACGCACTTGATAGGGAGCTCAGAGCTGCAGCTGCTCGACGAGGGAGCACAAGCCGTGGACTGTGGGCTGTTGGAGGACGGTGACCTTTGCCCTTTGGATCAGCTTGTGAGGCGAAGGGGTGGTCCGGCGGAGCAAGACTCGTCGGATTCAGGATTCGTCTCCGGAGACCGGAGTCCGGAGACGAAGGGGCAGAGCAAGACTGCGTCGGGCGACTCGGGCCTGGGCCGTTGGTCTCCGATTTTGATAAAAGTTAGTGGTGAGTTAAAGAAGTTACCTACAACTTTGGTGAGAAAGTTACGATTAATTCTAAATGAAAATCATGATTTTGGTGTTACTAGTGAAACCTAATAGAGATTTGAATTTTCTGACAGTTAAATTTATGAAAAATTTAATATATATATCAAATGTATTTGGATTGAAAAAAAAATTATAAGAAAATAGAGGACACATTATGCTACAATTTTTATGTCAAAACCTATCATTAAATAGTTCATTTTGGATGAATATTTGCTGGACAAACTTAATATAAAATTTATTTTTAGAAGAGCCACTAGGATGATATATATGTTTTACGGCGCCTTTATAAAATAGTAAAAAGTCTTTTATGATTTCTCTTTATGTTAGTCGCCATAAAAGAGGGCACCTTTAGAAAGTTAAACTTTAGATGACGGTTGACATATCAAATGTCATATAAAGGGTTGGATTTTAGACGACAGTTGACTGGTTAACCGCTATTTAAAGTTTAGACGACAGTTGACTATGTCAACCGCCATCTAAAATTCACCTTATTTATAGTTAATCTTACGAAATCTTTGATCAGGAACCCTAAGTGTGCTATACTGCTCATTCGACTGGGTCTCCTTCTGGATGACAATATGCTATCCACCATCTACTATTCTTATTTCTTCATGGTCGACAAATGGCAGGTCTCCTATATTTTTTTCTTTTATCTGAAGATTGGCCTGCCGACGATCGGCTGATGTTCTCCTCCTCCTCTTTCACAGCCTTCTTCTTCTTCTTCTTCATAGCTTTGTTCTTCTCCTTCTTCTTCTTCTTCTTCTTCTTCTTCTTCTTCTTCTTCTTCTTCACAGTTGCTATCTTCAACCTTTTTCTTCTTCACAGCCTTCTTCATCATCTTTTTCTTCTTCACTGAAGCCATCTTCTCCTTCTTACTTTTCTTCTTTTCCACCTTCTTAACTAATTTGCAGCATTCTTCTTCTTAGTCTTCTTCCAGATCCTCTTCCTCCTCCTCTTCTTCTTCCATATCTTCTTCTTTCAAAACTTTTTCTTCACGTTTTAATTTACATATATAATTTTTAAATAATATTATAAGTACTTTCTTTATCCCTTTTTACTATACACAAACTTAATCATCCAGATAAATTCTTTAACAATTTCATTTTTTACCTAAATTTTTATATCAAATTGTAGGTATTTTCTTTACTTTGTTTTACTTCATGCAAACCTAATTATTCGGGTAAATTCTTTAACATTTTCAATTTTTACCTAAATTAATAAAAAATGTTTTGTATAATTTTGGTTGAATGTATAAAAAATATTTTCTCAGTCATATTGTACGTGCCATGTTGATCTGCTTCACATGCTAATCTAATAGTTCAGGTAAATGCATAGCTCACATGCTTTTTAAATATCACTGCATTTTCTTAATTTATTAAGAGTAAATTACATCTGGGTCTTTGAATTTAAGGCTTAATAATACACAGGTTGAGTCCTTGAGTTTTAATAAATTATCAAATAGGTCTTTTTTTAATTTTTTGTTATTAAATTTTTTTAAAATTATCATTATAACCTTCCTTCTCTCTCTCTCTCCCCTCCTGATTCTCACACATGCGCGGTCGCCGGTGGTTCGCGCGGCCGCTGGTGGGTCGCACACGCCGCGGGGCAGCGGCCTCGCGGCCTTGCGCGTGAGCGGGGATCAGGAGGAGAGAGAGGGGAAGGGGTATAATGTTAATTTTAGAAAATTTTAATAATAATAAAAAAAAGACTCATTTGATAATTTATTAAAACTCAAAGACCCAATATCATAATGTGTACCTGTGCACTATTAAGCTTTAAACTCAAAATTCTAGATGTAATTTACTTTTATTTAGAGATAATTACCTACATGCCACACAATTTAGTTTTATTTATGCCTTATCCATCCATTTTTAGTTAATTACGCTATGCACACTCAAAACATTACAAAATCTTACATACACACATTTGAGCTAAAACTTAATTAAAATCTATTTGAAAAAAATATTCTATTAGTAAATAATTAAAATTATATTTTTACTCTTAATAGTATATATTTTTCTCTTCCTCAATACCACACTAAAGCGCTGATTTGTCCTAAAATCAATTCACATCGCGAATGTCTCCTTCCTTTGCTACCACCTAAATATTAAGGTTTTAGAATTTTCACTCAAAATATATTTAAATATCCTTAAAATAATATGATGAACGGCTCAGATTTTTTGTAATTTAATTATAGTTAAGTTATTGAAAAATTATGGTTACCCATTATAATAGAAATAAGTTAAAAAAATATGTGTATGTAAAATTTTATAATGTTTTGAGTGTGCATAGCGTAATTAACTACATAAATAAAATTAAATTATGTGGCACGTAGTTAATTATCCTTTTTATTTAATGATGCATATAGGTTGGCTTATGCATATCTCTTCTGTTAAAATTTTTTGTTGCCTCCATGATTCTAATATTTCAATTTTACTTTTTAATGAAAACTTTTTACTATTTTGTTTAAGCTCTTAATATTTTGTTTATTAAAGTATATGTTGAATTTTCAAGAACTTATAACTATGATATATGCGTTTAATTAGTGCTGAGATAAGATGAAGATATTAATTGCGACTATTATATATTTATGTATTTACATACTGTACTTGCTCGACTATCAAAAATAACTCTGGTCTAGCACATTTATTGCAATATTTATTTTTTTTCAAATATTAATTAGTTTTAGTTTTATTGTTAGTAAAAAAAAAAGGTAAATTTAGTAAAGGTAAATTGGACAATGATATTTATGAGTCATTGATGACGTATATATATGAGATAAATAGAAACTATGAAACGATATAATTTTTTAGAAAACAAAATTAATTTATATTTTTACGTTTTAAATTTATTATTTCAGTTCAGTTTATAAATTTTACATATCATATATTTGAACTTATGATTTTGCATATATATTCAGTTAATTTAAACTTTGTAAAAGTGTAATTATTCCTCATTTAGGTTTCATTATTTGTTAAAATTAGTACTCTTTGTTTAATTTTTATCTATATAATACTTATAATAATTATTTTTATTTGCAGGAAAAGGGTTTGATGAATAAGATTTCCACCTCTTATAAATTGTTTAAAATATTACTTTTATTTATTTAAAATATAATTTTATGAACCGTGAAGATGTTCAATGAATGATTTTAGGGATAATTAACTGCATGTAATACCATTTAGTTTTATTTGTGTCTTATCCATTCATTTTTAATTAATTATGCTATGCACACTCAAAATATTATAAGATCTTACATACACACACTTGAGTTAAAACTTAATCAAAATCTATTTTAAAAAAAATTCTGTTAGTAAATTATTAAAATTAAATTTTTACTCTTAATGATACATATTTTTCTCTTCCTTAATACCACACTAAAGCGCTGATTTGTCCTAAAATCAATTCACGTCGCGGATGTCTCATTCCTTTGCCGCCACCTAAACATTAAGATTTTAGGATTTTCATTCAAAATATATTTAAATATCCTTAAAAATAATATGATGAACGGCACAGATTTTTTGTAATCTAATTATAGTTAGGTTATTGAAAAATTATGATTACTCATTATAATAGAAATAAGTTAAAATATGTGTATGCAATATTTTATAATATTTTTAGTGTGCATAGCGTAATTAACTAAAAATAGATAAATAAGATATAAATAAAACTAAATGATGTGACATATAGGTAATTATCCAATGATTTTATCCTCAAATTATTCAGTGAATGAATTGTAGTTGTTTTAACATCTAAGCTGCCATGTATATATAATTATAGCTACACGAAATTTTTTTAAATTTAATACCCAACTTTTATTTTTTTAAAAAAATAAAATATTAGAAGGCGATTAACTTTAATCGACCACCTTTTAAGGTTGGCTTTAGATGGCGTTGAAGTAGTCAACTGCCATGTAAAGTGAACCTTCGAGAGACTCAACCGCCTTCTAAGGTCCCTTTACATGGCGGTTAAAAACAGCTGTAAAAAGTTGAAGCCTAATTTTATGGTATCTACATATACGGCAGTTGTTCTTAATATTTTAAGGCAGGTTTGAATTGCCATAAAAGAGCTTTATTCTGCTAGTGTGCTTACCATCACATATAGATTAAATGAAAAATTTTCATGCGAAATGATTGTAATTAAATGCGAATTTGGAGATTATTAGATTAATTAATTTTCTGTCATATTTATACATGGTTTTCGTTAAATCACTTAGAAATGTATATTTTATTCTGTGAAGTTTAAATAATTAAATTATTTTGAAAGAACTGCTGCATGTTATATTTAGAAGAATTTGATTTATGAAAGTCGATTCAAATGGTAATGGACGTTGATGATTAATGATCTAATTAATTTTTAATAATTTTAGAGTTTAAAATTTATGCTAAATTAATTTATTAATAGACTATTTGATTTAAATACTGGCCATATTTTTATAATGGTAGAATGATATAAATATGAATTTGTGAGGATTGATTATGATTAAATTTGGATTAATTTAATATAACACTCAAATGTAGATTATAGTTATATTATTAGTACTAATCATACTTTCGTTAAACTTTAGTTGATATTTCATGAATTATATATAGAGAGACTTGATCTTTTTTTAATTTAAATTAAGATATTTTTAAAAATATCGTGATTATTTTTATTTGATGATTATTAAAATATTATAGAAATTCGAGTCAAATAGAAAAAAAAAAGCTTAAATATTAATCATCAAAGTTATGGCATACAATGAAAAATGTGAAAATTTGATAATATATTCTGCATGTGAATTATTATTGATTAATTACTAATACTATTCTTTTCTTGATGAAATAAATATGTTATATAATAATTTTTTTCGATTGTTGCATCTATGCGATCGCATTCAATGAGATATACTAATAATTGGAGCAAGTGGATGAATTTGCCATATAAATAATATGTTGACAAGATTTTGAATAAGATAATAAATTAAAAGATAAAAGTGATTTTTGGCTCGAGCATATGATATATATTTGATACGATGATATTTATTGACAGTTTGTAATTGTTATAGGGGTGATAATCCTTAAAATAGATATGTATCTACTATAAAGACTTGTTCACAAGAGGTTATCACATAATTTTTGGTGCAATAGCGTTTATTAGATATGTTTACGGAGAGTTATTTATTAGAGGTGATGATTCTCAAATGTATAAAAGGCAGCTGAAATATAGTATGAGAAATCACGAGCCAAAAGATTAAAATAAAACTAATTAAAAAGAACTTATTTGTCTAATTATATTTTATATTTATTCTATTTGCATATATGTATCATACTTACTAAACAATCATGTTACATTTATTTATATTTAATATTTACATTATACTAAGTTATCATCTATCTTGCATATGTACTATTTTATTTTAAAAAAATTATAATATATATGTTTATTTATTCGATAGTAATTCTGTTATAAATTTTTATTTAATATTAAAAAAAATTAAAGAAAAAAATAACGGCTTGCTTATATATATATATATATCACTATTTAATTTATAAATATAGAATGAAGCCATCAAGAGAAATTATTGTTTGTTATTTGAGCAAGTCAGCAATTTTTTATTTTTTTTCAGTTTTTACTTAATTGAAAATTAAAATAAGTTGAATTTTTTGCCATAAATAATTATATGACATGTTTGGCATTTATGTTATAAGTTTTACTCATGTTAGGCTTCAAGGCAAACCATCATATTGCCCTTTTTTTCTCTCTTTAAATAGTAATATAATATCTCATAATTTAAATATAGAGGTATTATTTATTTTATTTTTAAAAAGTTGCATGACTAAAGTAATTTCTAAGAACGTCTTCTATTGAATCTATTCTAATATTATTTTAACTCAAATATGCTTAATTACAAAGTTTTTTATCATACCACATAATTTTTTTTCCAAAAAATACCTCTATATATTGAGATAATATTATTTACCCAAATACCTTGTTTAGCTAGAAAGTTATTTTAGGTAGGAGAAAGAAAATATATTAGTTTATAAATTTAATGAGAAATAAAGTTATTTTAATATTAAGAGGTGAAATAAAATTATTTTAATATTAAGAGGTGAAATAAAGTTGATTGTAATATTAAAATTCATATTAGATATAAAATAAAAATTCTGAGCTCAAGAACTCTCTTATTTTTTATGTGAGATAATTTATTTTTACGCTCATCTCATAATTTATCATTCAGTCTGGAAACATTTTAATATCTGTATTTTATTCCAGTAAATTTTTTTTCTTGAGACACCACGCGACGGCCACTATCTGCTTTTTTGACTACCTGTGGCGTAAGTGGCTAAAAAGGGTAAAAGTGATCGCCAGGTGATATACTAAGAGAAATGAATCATTGAGGTAAAGTGCGGCTCTTTGTAGTCTTCTAGGTCGAATAATAAATGATGAGAAGGACATAAGAATGAATCATTTTACATCGAAAATGAAGGTATCTCAAATGATAGAGGTGTCACAACCCACCAATTGAATCCATAAAAATTTCGACAGCATAACATCTAGAGGGGTGACAATTTTCCTATTCATATATAGGTTCTAAACACCAATATAATAATATGTATCACAATACGTTATAATCAAAGTTCTACACTTCTATAAAGACGATCATATAAAATATTAAACCACAAAATAATAATACTGCAATATGTCATAACATAAAACATCACATGAAAGTCTGATCCATAGGTCTAATCTCAAACAGTATCAAACTTTAACAACCAATATTTAACATAAAGTAGAATATACTGGAATGCAACTATGACCAATAAAATCACAAAATATCTAATGTAAAATATGAAACAATGAGGCTAAGGCACAATTTTATAGAATAAAGCAGCGCAGTTCTCCAGCCATTCGATGATCAAAATTAACCTACAAAATTTGATTGGGAGTGAGTCCTCAACTCAGCAGGAACTAAGATCATCGGGTCACAACAAGTAAGAGTCATATCCAAAGCACAAATAAAATAATTACATAAAATATATATATATATATATATATAATATGAGTCTGAATATTTTCTTGTTATTCTTCTTATTACTCTTACGAGGGAGGTTAGCTTTCCTTGAATTGTCTTTGCAAGGGAAAATAATTTCATATTAAATATTTATCTCTACTAAGAAGCTTTGCTCTCTTAGTTATCTCAACAGGGAAGCTTTGCTCTCCCCGAATCTCTGCAAGAAAGCTTTATTCTCAATGTTCACTTATATTATGCTGTCAACTTCTCTTTTTTTTTTAATCCTTATAAACATAAATATAAACATACCATCAAAGAGCACATATAAAATAGTACTGAAATAAGCATATAAATCATGTAATTATTTCCACATGTCCATGAATATGCTATTATCTTAATATGTGATGAGTACTGAATATAATAAAGATCTATGCTTCACTGTGAAGATCCTTCTTCACCTATACAAAAATTACATTTAATTTAATTCTTATGCTCTTAAAAAATGCTAAGCTAACTAAACTTAAATCATCAATATCCCAATTTCATCTCTTTGAACTAAATTAATAAATTTGCTTATATTCCAATTTATTTACATATCAATCGCTATGCCTCTACTCTAGAAAATATAACTTATCATTAGTTATTAAATCTTTAGATAAAATAATTTAGATTAAGAAGCTTAAACATAAATATTTGATCAGGTTTCTGCTATATAAGATTTATTTCTATAAAATTCAGTTATTAACTACTTTACATAGCTATTAGTAATACCATCAACTATGACAGGAACAGAGCTATGGATTAATTAATTTTGTAAAAGAAAACTTCATACGAACCTAATCGATTCGAATACTCAAAGGTTTCGATAAACTAGATTATGACTACTTAACACTAATCAAAAGTGAGAAGATGATTGGAGGAGAAAATTACATACTGCAAAATCTAATTGCCTTATATTGAGCCAAACTCGCCCCGAAGACTTCTCCAATACTAGAGATGCTCGCTCTCTCGCCTCTGCTTCACAACTGATAGTTCACAGAACCTTGAGCACCCTCTTTTTATTCCCTTTTCTAGGCGTTCTCTACCTAAGGTTCGAAGGGCTGCACCAATTCGACTTCCTATCTGAAAGAATTGTCGCTAACCCTTCGTCTTCGGCTTGCCAGAGACGCTTCGCCTCATCCTGCCCTAATGTTTTGTCCCAAATCATCTCCCCTCTCCGATGGTTTCGCCCTTCCAATTTCTGGGGGTTTCTGCCCATTTATTTCTGCGGGTTTCCACTCCTCCCTCACACGAGTGAAAAGGATCGTGTGAGGGTGTAAATATTTATTTTATACTATTATTATTTATTATTAATATTTTAAATAAAAAAATTTAAGATATTACAAGAGGTGCCTTTTGGGGTAAGATCATTAGGCCAATGATGGAAAACTCTGTAGTTAAGCATGCTTTGGTTAGAGTAGCACGGAGATGGTGAACTCTTGGGAAGTACTTAAGCCATACAATTTTTCTAAAACCAAAATGAACAATACCTCTACAATAGGATCACGAGATATTACACCACCGATTATCACAAGTCACATCATAAGCATAACAGGTCTTCAACAGGCCACAATTATATTATTTAAGATCAGTCGCCATTACAATAAAAGTACTTTGGTTGTTCACAGTCATGGTTGGTAGGATGAGTGTCAGTCGATTAGCCGCAGTGTTAGCTATTATCTTGCACGCCATGTTACGCAGGTCGATGGGTCTAAACTTCAGCGCGCCCGATCCACTCCTTGAGCTTCTAGAAGGTAGAGTTTTGTTGGTTTTTTTTTTATGCCTTTTCAAACCGTTATGGAATTTTGGCGTTAGACTTAACGAGATATCAAAATTTTTGAAAAAACTGTTAAAAAACCCATCATCTGTGGACCGCACCGTTTCCATCCGGCATTAGAATTAGAACACGACGTTGACTGTCAACAATTATTCAAGCCCGTCAAAGTTGACAAGAGGAAAGTTCTCCCTCGGTTCCATTTATTATTATTATTTAAAATTTATTCCGATTGAAATTTTTATTTTTTTTATTTAAATTCAGCTCATTTAATATAAAATCAACCTAATTCTTGATCTTCATTATATTCATATGTACGCATATATATATATATATATATAGATAAATTACACACAGGTTCTGAGTTTAAAGCTTAATAACACACAAGTTTATAATTTTAAATTTATAATATCGAGATTCTTGAGTTTTTAATAAATCATCAAATAATTTTTTTTATTTTTTTATTATTAACTTTTTTTTAAAATTAGCACTATTATAAAATTATCATTATAATAGTAAAAAAATAAAAAAAAAACTCATTTGATAATTTATTAAAAACTCAGGAACCTCGATATAATAATTTTTAAAATGTGAATTTATGCGTTATTAAGCCTTAAACTCATAGATTAGGTGAGCCGAGTTTGATTTGAATTTGAATTTGAGCAGACTTAAATAGCTTAATTCAAAATTAACCTAATTATTAAATAAATTAAAATCATTGATCTGTATTTAATCTTATAATAAATAGGTTAGATCAACTCGTTAATTGGACCCACTCAAAGAGCATGTTTTTATAAATATGTAACAATAACTCTACTCGACACGATTACGTATAACCTAATTGAGTCAAGTTTAGGTCGATTTCATAGGTCAAATCATATATTGTCATTCCTAATTTACGAGAAGTTTGATTCAATATTATTATCTTGATGTTATGTCATATTATTTAGAAAAAATAATTATTTAATTTGATAATATTTGTGAATAAATTATAAAAAAGTAAAATTATTAATTAAAAATAATAACTAAATATTAAAATATTTAAATAATATAATATAATATTTTATATTGAACCAAACATTGCTTTAGCTCACTTCTTTTCTGACATTGGGCTCCTTTGATATATTGATTAAATTTTCATGGCTTAGTTCAAAACTTTTTTATATATTCAAGTTCAAATAAACTTAAAAAAAAAATCTTTCTTTGCATCTCATGCCATTAATAAATTTAGTAAGGACTAATTTTACACAAATTTATAGAAAATAAAAATAATTATCCCAAATTTTTATGTAAATACTTCTCGATGGATTCAACGAATTTTGATCATTAAATTACTATTTTAAAAATTTAAAACATATAATTAAGTTAAGCATTTTTAATTATTATTATAATTGCAAATTTTTTTTTCTATGTTCAACCATGTAATAGTAAGTATTAATACCTAAAAATAAGTGTTTCAAAAATAACGATAATTAATCATAATAAAATTTATAAAAAATAATTTACTTGAAAATAATTTTGAGTGGGAGGAACTCGAATAGTATGTTGTAATTTTTATGGATTCATATTAAATTTAAGATTTATTTTAATTATTAATTTTATTTTAAGGATAATTACCTACATGCCACACAATTTAGTTTTATTTATGACTTACTCATCCATTCTTAATTAATTACACTATATATACACACTCAAAATATTACAAAATCTTACATACACATATTTGAGTTAAAACTTAATCAAAATCTATTTGAAAAAATATTTTGTTAGTAAATCATTAAAATTATATTTTTACTCTTAATAATATATATTTTTCTCTTCCTCAATACTATACTAAAGCGCTGATTTATCCTAAAATTAATTCATGTCGCGGATGTCTTCTTCTTTTGTCGCCACTAAACATTAAAGTTTTAGGATTTTCACTCAAAATATATTTAAATATTCTTAAAATAATATGATGAAACGCTCAGATTTTTTGTAATTTAATTATAGTCAGGTTATTGAAAAATTATGATTATTCATCATAATAGAAATAAGTTAAAATATGTGTATGTAAGATTTTATAATGTTTTAAGTGTGCATAGCGTAATTAATAAAGAATGGATAGATAATGAATAAATAAAATTAAATTGTGTGGTACGTTGGTAATTATCCCTTTATTTTATACCTTATACATTATTTAATGGCACACGAGTTTTAAGATTCACCAAAAATTTTAAATTAAACAAAAAAAATCCACTTACCAGCCACTGAATAAATAATACTTTATATATCACTATTTAATTTATAAATATAAAATAAAGCCATCATTATTCGTTATTTGAGCAAGTCAGCAAATTCTTATTTATTACTTTTTTTACTCAATTGAAAATTAAAAAAAAGTTGAATTTTTTGTCAAAAATAATTATATGACGTCATGTTTGACATTTGTTTGGGGATGAGATAATAGATCACTGACCTTTCATTTATTTTTTAATCAAATCATGACCTTCTGTTTGAGAATTTGAGAAAACGATTTTGGAGACCAAATTTTAAAAAGAATAAATAAATCTATTTTTTTTACAATTAAATCAATTTAATTTAGAATCTATGACCAGAAAAATATTTATATTTTTTGATATAAAAGTCAAGAGGGATATTAATCATCATAATTAAAAAAAAATCTAAATTGCCGTTGAAATAATTTTGTTATCTAGATCATCATAATATAATAAATGAAGTGAATTTTTTTATATTTATTATTTAATATTAATTTTTAAAAAAAATCATTATCTCAATATTTTTGTAAAAGACTCTCCAGTAATTAGAAAAAAAATGCAGGGAGGCATTCAAATATTAGATTCATACAAATGTAAATTTTCTTATAAGTGTTTTTGTAATGTTTTTTTTTCTTATCAGTGTTGAAATAGCAGTTGGAAACAGTTTTTTAATATTTTTATGATTTCATATTTGATATTAAATATTTAAATTTGAAAGATTTTAATGAAGATTAATTCACATTACAAAATTTAAGCAAAATTAAATCATCTTTTTATAACAACGATGCTACATTCCCCCACAAGCGTTGTTCCGGTTGAACTATTTGATGCCTATCCGCCATATATCACAAAAAAACGCTCAAATAAAGCGACATAATGTACAAAAATAATAATATTTTCTGTCGCTTTATGTGTGACAAGTGTGGAGCAATGTCCAAACTCAATAATTTTACCCCACAGAAGTTAACGAGGCAGTATAAAATAACACTATTTTTCAAGCGACTGGGCTTAAAAGGTTCACAAGTAACCAAGAATTCAAGCTATCATGCGGAGATTAATCAGGGAAAAATTCTAACTCGTGGCTGAACATTGGAGGCCTACGTAAAGGTAGTGCCTATCTTTAGGCCTCGTTTGGTTTGAGAGTTAAATTTTAAATATGAAAAAAAAAAATTATTTATAAATTTAATGGGAAAAAATTTAATTTTATATTGAGAAGTGTGTAAACTATAAAATAAAGTTAATTTTAATATTTGTATTTATGTTGAATGTGAAATAAATTTGATTTTTATATTTAAAATTTGTGTTGGGTTAAAAAAAGCTTGAACCAAATGATGACTTAGGGATGTAATGAAGTGAAGAACTATATTAAAAATCATTGAACGATCACAAAAATTTAGAAATTTTGTTATGATTTATCTTTTTTTTTATTGAGAAATGATTTATAAACCACATAAATAATTTTAAATTTGAATTTAATTAGTATTTTTGTGTGTCACTTTTGTAGCATTAGTGACAGCTAGATAAAATTAATATTTTTACTTATATGATATTATTACTGTTAACACGTGGTTCCTGCGCTACATCCTGGCCGAACGCGTGGCGCCCGACGGGTCTGTACTTGATTGATTGATTTGCTGACTCAGCTTCCAGTTTTACAGGATTATTGACCCAGATCAAACCTCGGGCGCGAGGATTCACTTAGACATCGGCCACGACGTTCAAGGATCATCCCTCGTAACCTCGGTCCCGAGGGTACGAGGTAACGCCTGTCACGATCAATTTCACCTAACCCCGCCGATTTCCGTACAGACACTCTTCCCCAGGAAAGTACCAGCATTAAAGGATGTCATCTTTCTCGTACAGCTGTGGACTTCTCCAGTGACAGGCAAACGGCGCTCGGAGCTCACCCATCACCTTTCCTCCGGAAAATCAGGGTGGAGCTACACGTGTCAACAGCTATAAAAACCGCTGAACAGTCCCAGCCAAAGAAACAAGGAGAAAAAAGGAGAAAGAGAGGAAACAAAAAACAAAAAAGGAAGGGCAGAGAGACTTAGGCTCTGAGATTATTCTTAGTTTTCTCATTCATTCATTTGTAACAAAGCCCAACTGAGGAGCTTCTTCTTCTTCTTCTTCTTTTTCATAAACAAAGCACTGTATAAACCCTGTTTTAGGGTTATTCCTTCCAATTAGTGAAACTCCTTCGCTGATCGACCGGTGGACGTAGGGGATTTCCTCCCTGAACCACCTTAAATCTCTGTGTGCTTTTCTGGTTGCTTTAGGCTAATCTTCTCCCTGAGCCTCCATTAACAGGCTCACCTCCTTTGCGCGCCGCCGTCTCCCGGAACTCTCTCTCTTCGGTGTTTCCTGGGACCCCCACATCCTACGTCAACAATTACTATATTAAATTTAAAATAAAAAATTATTTATTAGATATGCGTAGCATTCGGCTCTTGAAAATAAGAAGAAGAGTCATGCGTAACAGAGAAACACGTGTTCTATCATCCGCGTACGCTGACGTGGCACCAAACCATCCAATCTCGACCGTTCCCATCTGATCCAACGGTCGCAAAATTCCCCAATAAAGCCAAACCAAATCCCAACCCACGCGTAGAACCGGACGTGATTTCTTTCAGCCCTCCGATCTCCATCAGACGGCTCTCCTTCGCGTTTGAACCAACCTTAGCTGCCAAGTATACATTTACTTCAGGCCTCGTTTCCCCGGTCCCTCCTCACATGGTTTCCCCATTTTTTTTGTTTTTCTAATTTTATTTTTTGTATCCTATAAAATCCGATCCTTTACTTTCCTTCATACATCCCTCATTCCCGTCTCTATTCGAGCGATCTCCGCTTCCGATCCTCCGCCGCCGGCGACGAGATGAGCTACTACAACCAACAGCCTCCCATCGCAGCACCGCCGCCGCAAGGTAGATAGATCTTCCCAGTCGATCTTTGACGGCTTCGTTTTTCACGGTTTAGGGCTTCGAATCTGATGTCGGTGGTCTATGAATAGGTTATCCTGCGGAAGGCTATGCAAAGGGCGGCTACCCTCCGCCGGGTTATCCTCCTCAAGGATATCCTCCGGCGGGATATCCGCCTGCGGGAGGCTATCCTCCGCCGCAGTACGCTCCGCCGCCGCCGCAGCAGCCGCAAAAAAGTAGTGGGCCGACATGCTTGGAGGGATGGTGAGTTCTCTCTTCATCGATCTTAGTGCTAGTATTGTTTTCCGGATTGTTGTATCGATTGTACTGGGCGGATTAGGGCTGTCCCGCCTGTTTTTCCATATTAATTTCGTTCCAATTTTGACTTCGCCGGAATTAAAAAGATCGAGTCTCTGTTTCTTCGTTTTCCCCCCTCTTTTTGAAGAAATTCTCTTGAAAGACCTGCTTATCTTCTTTCGGGGATTTCAAAGCTTGGCTGCGCTTTGCTGCTGCTGCCTGCTGGAAGCCTGCTTCTGAGGAGGAGCCTCCGGCGGCCTGCGGATGAGATGTTTGACCGGAGCAGCTGCTTTTATGGAAATCCGATTTCTTATTGCTGACGACGAATCCCGTCCATATTTATTGCTTGTGTTTCTTCTGTATCTTATCGTTGATATATTATTTGTCTTGTGATTTGATCAAATCTCTCTTCTCGATTATTGCTATTCTTAGAAGATGAAGAAGATGACTTTGAACCTTGAAATTTTTTTTAAATTTTTTTTTCTTGGATTAAGCAGATTTTCTGGAATTGTGTCCCTATCATGGGATGATGAATTCAGAATGAAATTTAAGCCTTGTTTGCCCCAACAACCAAAACAGGACTAAAATAGGACCAAATTGGTACTAGTTTAAAAAACAATAATAATAATAAATAATTTTTTTAAATCATTCTACACAAAATTTAATATAAAAAAAATATTATTTTACTTTACATACTCAATAATTTAAAATAAAAATATTAATTTTATTTTACATTCTAGACTAAAATATTTAAATCATATATTTTGATCTAAAATGTAAAATAAAATTTATATTTTTATTAAAAATTATTCAGTATGTGAAGTAAAATATTATTTTTATATTAAAATTTGTATAGAATAATAAAAAAAATTATTTATTATTATTATTGTTGTTTTTTAAATTAGTACTATTTTAGTTCTGATCTTGGTCCTCGCTCCAAACATGGAGCATTCAGTTCCATGCTATCTTTACGCTATTTTATGTTATTCGTAATATTTAGATATAATTTTTTAAAATATTTTATAAAAATATCATCACTATTAAAAAGTATGTTTCACAAATCGTAGAGTTTTAAAAATGGAAGTCAAAGTTACTTTGCATTTTATATGTCTCTTGGAATAAAAATATTAATTTGTTATAATTTTATCTAATTAAAAATAACTTATCTAACCAAGTATGTTTGTTTAGCTTGGTTAAAAACATAACTCATTCCGAGTAAAATTTAACAACAACAACAATAACAACCAAGCCTTAATCCCACTAGGTGGGGTCGGCTACATGAATCCTTTGTTTCCATTGCGCCCTATCAATTACGAAATTCTTATCTAAGTTTAAGTAACTAAGATAACTCCTTATAATTTCTTGTCATTTCTTCTTTGGTCTCCCACTTTCTCTTTGTTCATGGGCAAAATCCAATAACTCAATTTTTCTAACTGAAGCTTCAATCGGCCTACGATTTAGATGTCCAAATCATCTAAGCCGACTTCTCTAAGTTTATCATTAATTGGTGTAACACCAACTTTATTTCGGATATACTCATTTCTCATTCTATCCTTTTGTGTATATCCACATATCCACCTTAACATCCTCATTTCTGTAATATTTATTTTATTTGTATGTTTTTTCTTTGCAGGTCAGCATTCTGCACCATATATCATCGCTGGTCTTACTTTAGTTTTATAAAATTTACCCTTGATTCTTGATGAGATTTTTCTATCGCACAATACACCAAAATCATTTCTCCATTTTACCCATCTTGCTTGAACTGCTAATAACGTCATTATCTATTTCGCTATCATTTTGTATAATTGATTCAAAGTATCTAAAGCGCTCATTCTTCTTGACAATTTGATCACTAATTATCACATCTCCAATATAAGTATTTCTTTCTTGCCGCATAAAATTTAAGATTAAAATAAAATTACATTTCACATTATTTAGATATTTTAAATAAAAAAAATTCCAAAAAGGTCTAATGAAATAATTTAAGGATGATTTTTTTATAATAATTTAAGAATAATCACTTGTATGTTATAGGAAAGTAAATAATTTATTTTTTAAATATTATGTATTTATAATTAATAAATTGCATTTCAAGCACAATAATATATTAAAATTACTTTTATAATATAATCATGGCGTGTTTAATATTAGTAATTTTTGGTGCTTGAAATATGTAATAAGTAAAATGATTAATTTATTATAAGAATAATTACTTACGTGCCACACAATTTAGTTTTATTTATGCCTTACCCATCTATTCTTAATTACGCTATACACACTCAAAACATTATAAAATCTTACATACACACATTTGAGTTAAAATTTAATCAAAATCTATTTGAAAATAATATTCTGGTAATAAATCATTAAAATTATATTTTTACTCATAATAGTACATATTTTTTCTCTTCCTTAATACTACACTAAAGCGTTGATTTATCCTAAAATCAATTCACATCGCGGATGTCTCCTTCCTTTGCTGCCACCTAAATAATTAAGATTTTCATTCAAAATATATTTAAATATTTTTAAAATAATATGATGAACAACTCAGATTTTTTGTAATCTAATTATAGTTAGGTTATTAAAAAATTATGATTACTCATTATAATAAAAATAAGTTAGAATATATGTATGTAAGATTTTATAATATTTTTGAGTGTGCATAGCATAATTAACTAAAAATAGATGGTAATGTATAAATAAAACTAAATTGTGTGGCATGTAGGTAATTATCCCTTTATTATAATGTGTAGGTAATTAACTCTTATGTTAGGAGTGAAACAAACTTAAATGATATATTTTTTATTTTATATATGGACCTTTGAAGAATATAAATTTAGCTCCGGAGCCCAAATGTAATTTCTTTTTTAAACAACGTTGATATCTAGTCACTTTTTTTCTTCTTTTTTTATAAATTAAACCTATTTTATGTAGCAGTTTTATATCAAATCATCGTTAAGGCTCTATTTATTTGCCGTTAAATTCTAATCTGGTTTAATACTAAAAAGTATGTAAAATATAAAATATTTTAAATTCTAATATTCGTATTTATATTAAATATAAAAAATATTAATTTTTATAATTAAAATTTGTATTAAGTAAAAATTTTAGCTCGAATCGAACGAGGCCTAAGCATATGGGGAAGGATATCGACAAAACTTAGATCAGGTCGTACCTTTAGGGATCGTTAAGTTTGATTTTTTTTTTTATTCAACATAAATTTCAAACTGTAAAAATTAACTTTATTTTACATCTATCATAAATTCGAATATTATAATTAATTTTATTTCATATTTTACACACTTCCCAATATTAAATTAATTTTTTTTTCTATTAAACTTATAAGATAAAATATATTTTTCTCTTATTCAAAACTCAACCCTTGACCTAAACGAGGCTTTAAACTTTGGGAAATTTATATTTTTTACTCTCAAGAAAACATATTTTATAGGCGACACCCTTTAAATCAAATATTTATAACTTGCGTCTCTATTTTGAATTTGAATTTACTGGCAATGTTTTCACGCTAATTACTATTTGTCATTTATTACTTTAACCCAACTAGGGTTACACATGTAATAAGATTATATTTAATCCTTCGTTAGGGCCAGATATAATTTAGCTCTTAAACGAAATTCAAAATTCATGTTTTTTATCTCTATTTTTTTCTAAATCTCTCTTTTTTTTTAATTTTTTATCTGTTTTAAGATCTTTGTTTTTTTTAATAGCTTAATTATTGTAAATCTCCTTGAAATTTTATGTATATTTCAGGGCATGATAAAAGTCTGAAAAAGTCTCTAGTCATTAGTGTTAAAAAAATACTGATAAATAATGATCATAGTCCACAAATACCTCAATATTATATAATATATGAGGTCATTTTGCTCCTCACAAACATGGCATGCAAACTATGTCAATAAGATTATTCACAAATATTTTGAGAATCTATTAGTAATAATAAAATGATTATAACACAAATAAATGTGCAAATGGAAGCAATTAAGGGAGCGTTTGATTCAATATTATTTTAGTATATGTTATTTAATTTAGATGTCTTCTTTTGACTAATAATTTTATAATGTAATAAAAGATTCTTTGTAGATGTCATTAAATTAAACAATTATTTTCTCTAGATACATAACATAACATCAAGATAACATTGAACCAAATGGCTCCTAAGTAAATCGATGAAGAACATAGAAAGAACCAAATGGCTCCTAAGTAAATCGATGAAGAACATAGAAAGTTTCTTCCAATATAATTATAACTGACAAATTATATGTTGTTAAATATGATAATGAATGTGTATATCAATAATAAACATTTATATTCAGATAAAAATTCTAAACAAGAAAGTTAGGGGAATAAGAAAGATTAATCATAAGATTAAGAAGGTGATGTTGGACTTATCTAGAAAAGAGAGAGAACTTTCTTTAAGATTACCCTGGAAGGAGGGAAGAAGGGTTGAGAAGAGCTACTAACTGTCTCAGGAAAGCTCTAAAAAGCGCTAATCGAACAAAGCTGAAAGGTCGTAGACGAACAATAAGTTAATAGTGAACTTAAGGATTTAGAGTTTGGTAATTGGAACATCTTTCTTCACCATAAATAAAGATATTTACACTGAGAAATTAGTTAGGGGACGTTTGGTTCAGTGTTATCTCAATGTTATGTTATGTTATCTTTAGAAATTAATTGTTTGGTTTAATGACATCTTTAAATAATATTATAATTAATTACAAAAATGCCATTACATGATGACATCTAGATGTCACTCCAAATTGGGTGACATCTCAAGATAACACCATCAATTTATCATTATAATGCCAATAACTTCCAACTTAATAAAAATAATTTAGATAGCATTTATATTTTTTAATATCATAACATTGAACCAAACAAATGTCTATTGATGAATAATAATGACATTTAGATAACATGACATCTAAATAACATTGATATTGAAATAACACTGAACCAAACGCCCCCTTAGTGAAATTAAGCGAGTTAGGTAGCTTTCATTAATGTAGTAACCACTAGGCGGCGCGGACGGTGGCTGGACTACCCACATTGCCTGACAATTCAGGAATTAAATGCTGACACTTACTTTTTATTTTTTTTGATTCTGTGACATCATAAGATAAAGTTATAATATGATAAGAGCTTATTGATTAGTTAGTATCCAATTTCTTGATCGATTGGCCTTAAATTGTTCAGCTCTTTAGCTCAACCGAAGCAGCTTAAAGTCAATCTTTTACGTGTCACAGCTAAATGACATTACAGTTTTTTTATTTAACAGTCTATAAAGGTAAAATCAAATATAAACATGTAATTAGCCAGGAAATCTCTATAAATATAAGTATCCATCTCAATAAGACTAAAATTTCCAATTTATCAAAATTTAAGCAACTGTCCAACTCTTTCTCAGAATTACGTTAGTAAATGCTACATGCACTTGTAATAATAATAATAATAATAATAATAATAATAATAATAATAATTATTATTATTATTAATTAAGAACTCCACTCTAATGCGTGTATACATATATAAATAAATAAATAAATAAATATATATATATATATGAAAGGAGATGATATTAATATTTTAATTAAATATTTTTATTAGAAAATAAAAAATAAAATTACTATTATATTATTATTTTTTTCTCGTCCTCCCTTTTAATGATTATAAAAGGCCATTATAATACGGTTGTGTATGAGCGAGAGGCCGTGCAGGAATGCTGTCAAGCACACAATCCATGTGCGAACTCTGAGGGCTGAGTAGCCACTAGCATGACGGCGTTCTACAGAATTATGCGTGGTTTACATTATGAGAAAAGAAAGGGTATTTTGAATATTTTATATTAATAATTTAATTTTAAAATAATAATTTAAGTATAAAATAAAATGATTAAATTTATTAAAAAGATGATGCATATATTAGTGGCTTACCAAAAAAATGGAAATTATTATTTTTTGGGTCTAACTTGCCAAAGGATCTTAGCTTGTGCGCAGCCAATTGAAAGGGGCAAGATCGTTCCATGTGGCAACATCTTTGCCGTCAATGAACTCTCAATCCCTTTTCGATCTTGTCAGCCAATGAAACGCGAGAAAGTTTAATCGAACGGTCCCAAGTAGAAATAAAGTTTACTTGCGGATCCTGGCTCATCTAACGGTCAGACGGCGTCGAATAACCCTATATATACCAAAAAACCTCGTCGGCGATCGCAGACTGCGAGGCACAAGATCGCGGGAGAACCCCAGAGCAGAGCCAGGGAGAAAGAAAGGGCAACGATGTCGGGAAGAGGAAAGGGCGGCAAGGGCCTCGGAAAGGGAGGAGCCAAGCGTCATCGCAAGGTCCTCCGGGACAATATTCAGGGCATCACGAAGCCAGCGATCCGGCGACTGGCTCGCCGTGGCGGCGTGAAGCGGATCAGCGGCTTGATCTATGAGGAGACTCGCGGCGTGCTGAAGATCTTCCTCGAGAACGTCATCCGCGACGCCGTCACATATACGGAGCACGCTCGGCGCAAGACCGTCACCGCCATGGACGTGGTTTACGCCCTCAAGCGACAGGGCCGCACTCTCTACGGCTTTGGTGGATAGATTGTTAGTGTTCTTAGCTTGTGTCTCCTTTCTTGTGTCTGTTCTTGTTGGTTTTGTTTGGGGTTGGTGTCAACTTGTGAATCAGTGTTCTTGTTAGGGGAAGATACATGCATTGATTCTGGAGTCCCCTTTATTTGAGCTTAATGCATTTCCATAGTCCTAATTACTCAGGTTTCAAGTCTTTGAGAAATCTGTATTCTTGTTAAAATGATGCTCTATTTAGGTGATTTGATGAGAAAATTTCCCCCTTGAATCCAGCAATGCTTGCCACTTGTTCCTCTATTGTTTGTTCATTGTTAATTTGGTCACTGTAAATTTGGAATTTTTTATTTACATATTGGGTCAAGTAGTAATCTCTCCTTATTGGAAATTTTTATATTGAATGCTTAGCTCAGTTTACGTACAGTTTTTTGAGGTATCTTGAAGCTATAGGTATTAACGCTCATGCAAATCGTATGTACTGCATGTAATGAATTGTTTCTTTAATGTTGATTATTGTATTTTAGTATGTTGGAATCATTGCAAACTCCAGGAACAATTAGTGATGGTGTAATTAGTTGGCGATTATGTGAAGACAATCTCCATCTATACTTCTGAATGATCAGATATCTCCAATCTTTTATTTAAATTAGTTTGTTCATTAATAAGCTGCATATTTTATCACAAAAAGAACAAAGATGCTGCATAATATTTTGGCCTTCGTGAATAGGTTGAATGTTCCATTGTCCGTTGTCTGAACATGAAAATGGTTCAAATTATGTTCGCTTAAGAATATTTTTGGTTACTTGCGTAAGAAAGACATGATTTTGATTACAAATTAAGTCTGTATATTTCTAAAACTTGGTTAAGTCTATATATCTTTGGTGTATTAAGATGTATTCGTTGATTTTCACAAAAGTTGGTTTAATTTAAGTTATTTTTAATTAATGCAGTGCTCAAATTAAGGTTTTGAAACTTTGCTCAATTTGTTGTGATTTAGGGGTGTTTGGTTTGTTATATAATTTAGTTGTTATTTTTTAACTTAATAATTGAAGATTATTTACAGATGTTATTATATCAAATAACTGTCTTTATCAGATAACATAACATTTACATAATATTGAATTAAATGTCTTTTAGGGGTGTTTGGTTTAATGTTATTTCAATGTTATGTTATGTTATCTTTAGAAATTAGTTGTTTGGTTTAATGACATCTTTAAATAATATTACAATTAATTACAAAAATGCCATTAAATGATGACATCTAGATGTCACTCTAAATTGGGCGACATCTCAAGATAACACCATCAATTTGTCATTATAATGCCAATAACTTTCAACTAAACAAAAATAATTTAGATAGCATTGATATTTTCTAATATCATAACATTGAACTAAACAAATGTGTATTGATGAATAACAATGATATTTAGATAACATGACATTTAAATAACATTGACATTGAGATAACACTGAATCAAATGCCCCCTTAGTAATTTTTAGATTGATTTTTTAGTGGCTTTGGCAAAGTTGAAATTTGGTAGTTTTGAAAGTTTTGATTAAGTTTTAACTTTATATTGTTTAATATATATTTTTAATTAAAGTTTATTGTATATTAAAATTTCATAAATTTTGAAACAAATATTTGAGATCAAAAATAACGTCCCATATACTGTTAATGCCGAGTTATGCATAGTAATTGTGCGTAAAGGTTAATTCGTTTCAAAATAAAACATTGACATTGTTTTGCAGTTTATAATAATAAACGTTTTATGTTTATACTATAATAATGGGATCGATTTGGAAAAATATGGTCAAAAAGGAAACGACAACAAGTAATTGGTCGCATTGCGCTAGCAAATCCTGCTGAAGGAGAACGCTACTACCTCAGACTATTACTTAACCATGTGAAAGGTCCTACATCGTTCACTGATTTGCAAACATATCAAAATGTAAAATACAATTCATTTGAAGATGCGGCAGTTGCAAGAGGATTACTTGATTCAAATAACAGCATTTATGAATGCTTAACAAAGGCTGTTATTCTAAAAATGCCAAATGCATTTCGAAGGTTATTTGCAACATTGTTAGTATTTTGCTCACCGACAAATCCCAGTCCTTTTTAATGATTATTACAATGAGCTTAGTGCTGACTTCAAATCTGATAATATTAGTTCTGCTGAAATTTTGGAAGCAACTTTCAGAAGCATTGACGCTTTCTTACAAGGTATGGGAAAGCAAATTATTGATTATATATCAACATATACAATAAAGCTTAGTCATCAAACTCAAAAGATTTCAAAAGAAGTGGAGGACGAGTTATCAATACAACCTTCGAAAGAAGAACTCAATTCAGTTTTATTGCTAAACTTAGAGCAAAAATTCATCTATGATACCATCATGAAATCAATCAACTCCAGAAAAAATGCTGCATTCTTTATTGATGGACCTGGAGGTACAGGAAAAACTTTTCTATATACAGCTCTGTTAGCTACAATCAGATATTTGTCGTAGCTTAAATATTTGACCAAAGTTATGAAATGCTGAATCAACGGGACCACGTGCAACGTACGTAGGCCTACTAGTATTATATATGTTTATTGTACTTATTGTGTAATAAAAAAAGTTTAAGGACTACAATTGCTTGGGTGGGCTTTGATTGTCACGTTTTGACCGGTCATTGTCATTTCTGTTTGATCTGTTTTGTTGGAAAAATACTTGGGTTTGGAGAGCTCACCACATCATTATTTCATACATCAATTAAATGGTGACAGTTGACAGCGCCGCCCACTGCAGTTGGGTTCGGAGATCGATGTGCTTGTTATAGATATAAAAATACTTGTTATAGACATAAATGTGTTTGTTATAGATATAAAATTACTTGTTATAGGTATAAATGTGTTTAGTTATATATATTTATGCTTATAATAGCTATATTTATACATATAATAAGTATATTTATGCGTACATAATCTATAACAAGCACTTTTATGCTTATAATAATTTATAATAAGTATCTTTATGCTTATAATAAGCACATTTATACTTATAATAAGTACATTTATGCCTATAATAAGTATATTTCTGCTTATATTAAGCATTTTTATCTTTAAATGTATTTGTTATAATCATAAATGTGTTTGTTATAAGTATAAATATATATAATTAAGTATTTTTATGTTTATAATAAGTGCATTTATATCTATAATAAGCACATCGATTTTCGAATCCAACTGCAGTGAGTCACTCGCTATCAGCTATTGTCATTTAATTGGTGTATAAAAATATAACTTGGCGAGTTCTTCGAACCCAAGTATTTTTCTTTTTGTTGAGCTAGTGGCTCGTCATTAAAATTAGTTAATTTGTTAATTTTTTTATAAAGTTAAAGTTGATTAATTTGATTTTTTTTCATAAAATTTCTTCAGTTTATTGTTTAAAATTTGATAATTAATTTAATAATTATATATTTGATACCTGTAATAATAGTAATTTTACTTATTTAAAAAAATTAAGTGTTTTGTTAGAATATTAGTAAAAATAAATAAGTATTATTTATTTATTTATTAAATTAGTAATAACTTTTTTAGTTGTTACTGATGATTTTTGAATAAATGATTGTTTAGTTATATTTATTAAGAAAAATATATTCAATAAAATTAATAATAAATTAACTATGTATTATTTTAAAAATTTAAAAATTATTCTAATTAATTGTAATGTTATTTTATTATATTTAAAATTAATATAAAATAAATTATTTTTATTAGTGAAATTTTTAAATCTAATAAAAAATTAAGTGTAATATCGTTTTGCCGTTGCAAGATAAGCAACTTACAATGTCTCTTTAAGGCTTTAATTGGTTGGAGGAAAAAAAGTAATTTAAAAAATTTTTTGTGAAAATTTTTAAAAAAATGTGTATGATGTGAAATAAATTGAATTAGTTATATTAAAAATTATATTTGATGTGAAATATAGTGATTGTTTAATGTTAAAATTTGTGTAGGATGAGATATAAAATATATTTTTTAAAAAAAAAATTTAAGATTTTAGCTATGATTAAAATAAGTTTTTTTTTAGCTAGTCGTCAAATAAAGCCTTAGGCCCTGTTTGGCAATGGGCTGAAAATCATAGCTAAAATTAGCCATGGTTAAAAATTAAAATTTATTTTAAAAAAACTTAAAAATTTATTTTATATCTCATCTTACACAAATTTTAATAGTAAATAATCACTTTATTTCAAATCTAATATAATTTTCAATAAAGCAATCAATTTTATTTCACATCCCACATAAATTTTAATATAATTAATTCACTTTATTTCATATCATACATATTTTTTAAAAATAATTAAAAATTTCAACTAAATCTTTTTTTTATTAGCAAATCGAACCTAAATTGAAAAAAGTGTAGTTAGAGCTAACTAGCTTCTGTTGGTCCACTTGCACACCCAAGAGGGGGGTGAATTGAGTGTAATTAAATTTTTAAAATTTAATTAATATATATGTTAAAAAAAATTAAGTACTTTTAAAGCTACTTATTATTGTGAGGCTTTTATTATTTTCAAGCAAGAGCGTTCAAGCAAATCTTTTCAGCATGAGCAATTGAGCAATTTTAAAGTAGCACCTGCAAAAGAATAAGTGAGAGAAATATATAT